>JASCQY010000057.1:1393902-1398902 GCA_030264315.1 Sardinella tawilis | reverse complement strand
GCAGGCAGGTTGGTGCGCGTGCCCCGGGAGAAGCAGCCCTGCCAGGGGCCTGGATGGTGAGTAATACCCTTCCAGACCCCCTCACCACCCTCCTCCCCCACCTGTTCCCAGCCACCATCAGTGGTGCTCAGCCTGCTGTGAACGACCCACTCCGTCCCTCTGGCTTTCTCTAAGGGCACCGGATCAAGACCCAGCCACAGAGCGAGCGCGAGAGAGAGAGAGTGAAACACAGAGAGACAGAGAGAGAGAGAGAGAGAGAGAGAGAGAAAGAGAGCAATGTAATGCAAAATAATTATACCCATTGGGTAATATGAGCACCGTCGTTAAGGGCTGGAGAAAAAGAGGAGGGGGAGGTATGTGTGAGTGTGTGTGTGTGTGTGTGTGTGTGTGTGTGGTGGGGGTTGATGTTGACGGGGGAGAGGAGTGTTGGTGGGGAGAGGGGGGTTGTATTTTTGAAGCCGCCACCGCACTCCGAGGCCCGATGGGTATGTTTTGTAAACCTCTCAAAGAGACCAGACCTCCCACAGAACGCTCGCCATGCGTCTGAGGACTAAATGCTCCAGGATTGCAGCCAAGCCGGCACTCATCGAGGGCAAAGCTCCGTCACGGCCTCCCATCGCCGCTTTGCCACATTGCC
Organism: Sardinella tawilis; assembly: GCA_030264315.1. Classification (NCBI taxonomy): domain Eukaryota; kingdom Metazoa; phylum Chordata; class Actinopteri; order Clupeiformes; family Clupeidae; genus Sardinella; species Sardinella tawilis. The sequence goes on along the minus strand of JASCQY010000057.1, from coordinate 1,398,265 downwards.
TTCCACCGCTACGTGTACAACACCGAATGCAACATCCCCGTAATACAAACACAGTGACAGATGCATGCCAAATAATGCAAAGCCTGTGGGACTGGCATAGTGTAGATACAAGTAATATACAGTACAAAATCAACATGCTATTTCACATTAATAAACTAAATCATGCAGTGACCACAAATAGGGAAGAAAAATAAATTCAAAAACGAATCTGATTAGATACAGACTTTTGCCAGAATAAATACATCTGTCATGTTTTTAAACACATGAAGGTAAATATTTGATTATTATATTGTATTTGTGAATTTATAAATTAAATATAGCTTCATTGATTTAAAATAATTTTGAAGTCAAAGTTAAAAATAAAGGCTGGACCCTCAAAAGTTTTTTATACAGTATGTACACACTCATCGACTTTGCTGACTTTTAGACCTTGTCCTGAAAGTCCCTATTTTATCTTGTATGTCGTGGTGATCTGTTATAACACAGGACAACAAATGAGTCTTTCCAAAATTCAGATAATGGACCTGCGAGACACAACACATTACACACATCTCACGCAAGGAGCAGTAGCACGCGATACTGTGCGCAACCTGAAACGTAAAGCCAACAGACTGTGATATACACAGACAGAGAACAACTCATTATGCCGATGCAAGCTTTGTTCTAAAACTTCTTCCAAGTCTTGCCACAGAATGCTATGCATGCATCTGCTGTGAAAGCAGTTTGAGTTTAAAAATACATTACACTCATCTTACAGATTTTAATTTAAACAGATCTGAAATGAAGAATAATGTAAGCTTGGTGATTCATATAACATAAAAGAAAATCTGAATCAGCAAAAAAAATATTTTCCTCTGCACAATTACAATAGATCTAGCTACATGCAGCTGCAGTGATAATGTGATTTTCAATGTTGATATTTCATTTTCTATTTGGCCCAGGCATGAATGAAAATTATAGTGTCTTTAAGGCTGAATAAGCTAAATATACCTGGTCATGATAACCATCAGTGAAAATTATATGTTTCTAAACAGGCCTATTGTTTTTAATAGGCTATTTTTATTAGGCCTATTATTAAGCCTACTTCAAGTTTCATCTTCAGAAAAGTGTTACAAAATTACATTTAAAATGGTCACTACTATAACTTGGTTAAATGTCTTGTAATTTTACAGAGAATAAAGAAATATTTCATCATTACTATTTATGTTTTTTTTTCTCTCTGTTTTTCAAAGTTAATGGCATCATCTTTAATAACCTGTATGCACAAGTATACAAATTAGTGTGACACTGTGTGTCTACAATTATGAAATCCAAGGCCTGTAAATGAATTATATAGACATCCCTCGGTTGCTACACAAGTATGATGAGACAAAAGAAATTCCCAGCTAAGGTATTCCAGGTGCGCCCAGGCTGTTAGCTCTTGTAAACAATATCTGCCCAAAGCAACCTATGTCTACCTAAAGTGATACATAAGCCTATAGTTTGCTACCAACTGTTTGAGTCAATTGATATGATCAAATTACCAGAACTTTTTGCAGTGTTCATGAAGTGTGCAGCCCCTGTTTAAGAGCATATTTCTGTTGCCACTAGTGGACACTGTCCCCTCCCTGTGGTCATTTACAACAACTGCATGCTCTGTTTTTGTTCCAAATATAGGGCTTGCCAACTGACCCTCTTTCAATAGTTACACGAGTACAAGATTTTTTTTCCTGAGTATCCTAATCTTTTCTTCTTCTTCTTCTTCTTCTTCTTCTTCTTCTTCTTTATGCCATGAGTCTACAACTGCACATAAAATCAATCATGTCTTTCTTCTTTGAGACACATTCTAATCAGCAATGCTAGGCTACAGATAATTTATCAAATTATTTGCAATAAATGCTTGTCATCAAGTGATTTAGCTTGTATTGGTTTCAATCTGAAAGAATTCATATTGGAAGTGGGCAACAGATCTAGCCTATGTCTGAGTGCCTATGTGGCTCTGAATTATCTGATACAATACTGACATCTGCTGTCTAAATGAACTTAGGCCTACTCTTACAGTAGTTTCTGTACAGAAAAAAATCTACCTATCATTTCTGCCACTGAATTTATCACACCATGTTAGCCTGTACAAGCCAATTTCAATTTAGTCCAGACCAAGGATAAACAACCTCAAACCATAGATAAAACATTAGACCTACAATCAGTCCCGACCCAATGAGTGCCTGTAAGCAATGCTCATTACTTACACTGTGTGCATATGAAAATATAGCTATTATTTGCGTTACTTGTTTCAATGACATAAGCTAGACACGTTTTAAAGGCGCACTATGAGATCTTGCATGGATTTTAGCTCAATTTCATTTTTGTCTCAAATGGTAGGCATCTCCCCTTGTTCAGCTTGCTGCCTGCCCCCTGAATACACTGTGAAAAACTCCGTCTCTGGAGACAACACAGGGGCTGTAAACGTCAAACAAGCACAGGCTGTGCACCAAAACATAAAAAAACACATTTCAACCAAACACCATGAAGATGGTGGAAGGGATAGGGGTTAGTGAGCATGAACATACTGTATGGGTGGGGGGCAGTGAGCAAATTTGATTTTGGAGCGTGAATTTGAGAGTAGCGTTTTGTTTATTTACGTGGAACGTCAACAGAAGTGACTGACATCATTCAGGATCTCATAGTGCACCTTTAACAATACAGCAAAAACTTTACCTTGCAGTGTTTGTCGCCAGGCTTGCTACGTCCCCTTTAAGATGACAACACAACACCGGAAGTTGATATTGCTGTCAGATGCATTTTTCCTGGTCTGGTGACTTCGATTTTGTTAGCGAGACAGCCCAGTTCACTTTGACTGTTTTAGCATTACTTTGAGAATATGATTGCTTTATTTAAAGACTGCAAAAACTGTTATGCCTGAAACTTGCGTAATTCCCTGGATGAACCAATGGTTGGATATTTATTGACAGCTTACTAGCTAGCATAGCAAAGTCTGGTCGGTTAGGGTTTGAATGCAAGCTTGCAATCAAAACCTGTTCATGACGATGGAGAAAATTGTGAAAGGTAAGTGAAAAATACCCTTGAATGCTGCTCCACTTGTCAGAAAAGCTTGTTTCAGCCTTTTGCTGAAACTTTTAGCCTGCCAAGCCTGAAATGTAGGCTTAAGTTACTCGTCTTCCAAAACAGTTCTCTCTTTTGCTTGCAGACGATACAAGTTATTAGGAGTTGCATGCAATTAGATTCAACCAGTTTGCAGGGTAGGTGCCCAGTGGGCCTACAAGTAGTCCTGGGATGTTTACTGTACTGGTTGGCATGAATCTATTTTCAAAACTGGTCGGTTCATAGCAGTAAAATCTCTGAGAGCTTAAATGTAGGAGTTACATTGACATTAGCCTCTTTGTACCTACCTACGTATCTAACCTCTTTCAGAACAATGTGATTTTTTTAAATAACACTTTTCTTTTCTGCCCATCCATTCCAGATGTAGGTGACATCCAGTCTAGGCTGATAGATCACAGACCAGTCATCCAAGGGGAGATTCGGTATTTTGTCAGAGAATTTGAGGTGAGAAACCAATCCTGGCTTGATTCTGTTGACATTCACATGAAACGTATTACAATCAGGGAGTGAAATGACTTTGTCTACAATCCCAAAATATTTACTAGAATTATATTTTGGATGTGGTTTGTATCTCTACATGTTGACCACACAGTAAATCCATCCCCTTTGGTCTTGATTTTAAGGAGAAACGTGGATTTCGGGAGTGCCGTCTGTTGGAGAACCTCAACAAGTTGGTTGTGGAAACCAATGAACAAGCTCTTCCTCACTGTTCAGATACCATGCACCAGAACCTGCTGCAGGCTCTCACAAGATGTGAGCATCTTCCTGTTTTTCTTATAAACCCAGGAGAGGTGACACAGTCAGTCACAGATGCAGATAGTCACATTCTAAACTTGTTATCCAGTGTGAAAAGCACTATCACTAACATCATTACTACATGCAGTGATATGTCTTTACCTTGATGCAGGCTTTATATCACTCAGTAATGGCTTCGAACTTGGTGACGCTGGTGGTAAAATTGTTGAGAAATATATTTACTGATCAGAGTACTAAGTAAAAGAAAAGTAAATCCACTGTTTTTATTCAGAAATCTAGATGTGGCTAAAATGTATTGTAATGATGCTTTAAAGATGTCTTTAATTTTTTTTTTTTTGTTGTTTGATGACACACGCTTTTCTGAAAACATTAATTTAAGGTGTCTGATAGATATTAGAACAGTTGTGTAGAGATTAGGGGAGAATAATATACACTGCTCACAAAAATAAAGGGAACACTTAAACAATACATCCTAGATGTCAACTAATGACATGTTCCAGATGAA
>JASCQY010000057.1:1247848-1263738 GCA_030264315.1 Sardinella tawilis | reverse complement strand
GCACTTCTTTACACTTCTCTTGAGGAATTTATTATAACTATTCAGTTGTCTTCCAATTATGTTATCATCTGTAGACTTGATCTCATTATGATCAAGTAGCCATTGTCAACCTTCCATCTCTTGTTAACAAATGGACCCCCAATAGGCCAAAGACTAAACATTTTTACAGGTTGGATGACCCTGCTTAATACCAGTCAACTTTACTTTTTACTTCAGCTATGACTAAATCACAAAATGATGATTTATTCTAGCACCACACATATTGCCTGGTTAAATAACTGACATAGATCCCGCATAATGATCCCATATACCTGGCCCACCCCTCTGCAATTGTACTGGAAAATAGGAAAATTGGTCTTCAAAAGTCCTGAAAAAGTTATTAAAAAATTGCCATAAAAAAAATGTGTACGAACCCTTAGTCGCATGCACGAGTCTAAAAAGGTTCAGGCTCAGGATTTTTTTTTGCTTTAATCCCTGAGGATAAAATAATAGAACAACAGTTCCCTGTGGTGCACGAGTACTGCTTACAACAGTCTCAGATATGAGGTCACCCAGTCCAACAAACTGGGGTCTTGAGGAAGTCTGTGATCCAGGTTACCAGAAACAGGTCCACTCTCATCATCTGCACATCATAGGGTTTTTTTTGTTTACTTTGCAGTCTAGTGCCAATTCACCTTATCACTGTTGTTTTTTTATTATTATTATTTAAAGAAGTAAGGATTACAGCATCTCGTGGAGGAGACATACATAAAAAACTGCAAACACATAACAAAACAAAAACAATCAGAAACAACAACCAAATGGGACAAGACATATCAGAGCATGTTACAGCAATAACAGAAAATAAATATCTTTATGGATTTTACAAGCCATCTTGGACTTCATAGTGAAAGACAAAATAACTTAAAATCATTGATAAAACCCAAAAAGGAGGGCTTGTTATTTCTCCATTCAGGCCTACAGCAGTGAATGTGATATTTATCACTCTTGTTCTGTCCCTTTGATTGGAAAGACAGTTATATAATCTCTGTCCTCCCACAGGAGCAAAGTTCTATGTAACACTGTAAATTGAGAGATTCTAAGCCTTTTCAGACCTTTGGTATGTTCTGAGTCTATGTTTAATTAGAAGCCATCAGATTTAAGTGTTATTGCAAATCAAGCTTTAGGTGGTTTAAAGGAACTGATCACCTTTTTTAGATATTTATGTATTTGCATTATGCCCAAGTATTATTCAAGACAGTGCATATCATTTTCTTCTCAGTGTGTTCAGTACCTACTTAAGAAGGTACTTAAGACAGTACCTACTTAAGAAGAACTTAAGTAGATTGTCATTGTTAGCATAGCTCACAATCACTGGGAGTAAATGGTACCATTTGCATCAAGCTACAGTCGAGGAATTAAATATTTTTGCACTTTGGTGAATCGTAGGTTAATTTTTAAGTGCTTTATGTAAATTTGATGATGTTTTATTTGGCACCATAGACTTCTATTGCTATGTTGAATAAGCATGCACTGTCAAACTACTGTAGGCATTGCAAACACATTGAGAAAAAAATGCCTTGTATTTTCATGTTTAACTAGGGGTTGATTACAGATAAGCAATTTCCTGAAATAAAGTGGAGTATCTCTTTAAAATGTCCTTATTAAAATTGAAAGTGAAACCAAAGTCAAAATTTCCCTAAGTCAAGGAGAAAATTATTTGAAGAGAGATGTCTGCAAATTCTTCACAAGATAGAGCTGACTTCTGTGATCAGCACAAAGAGAAACTTAACCTTTTCTGTCTGGAGGATGCGCAGACTGTGTGTCTGGTGTGTCGGGACTCAAAATGGCACAAAGGGCACACCTTTAGCCCTATTAATGAAGCAGCACTTGAGCGCAGAGTAAGTAGCATGTGGTCTGATATTGTAAAAATGTCAATAGTTGTAACTGCTGTGTAAAATGTATAGGCCTAAATGACTTCCTCAATCTGAAATTATTTTGTAAATTGCTTATTTATTCAGGATGAACTTAACCTCAAACTGAAGCCCTTGCAACAAAAGCTGAGAAAGTTTGAGGAAGTTAGACGGATATATAACGAAAGTGAAAATTATATTCAGGTAAGATCATTTACTTATAACAGTTAATAACATATTGTAAAACATACTACGTTGAATGTGAATGTAGTATGACATGTTGGATGTGTAATAAACTGGGTTCAGGATTCCATAACAACTTTACTGTGTAGTCACTGGTAGAGGCATTACAACTCAGAGAGTTGACTTCAGTGGTGAGAACTAGTTATTTGCATCCCAAATGTCACTGTGTGCATGCACAGTATAGTATTCACTTCTAACAGGTATAGTAAAAGGGAAACACTCATTATTCCAAACTAGTCATCAACATTAGGTAAATGTTCTACAGTACATTCACAGATTTGGTGTGTTCCAGTTTCAAGCTGACCATGTCGAGACAGTCATCAAGGAGGAATTTGAGAAACTTCACCAATTTCTCCGAGATGAAGAGGCCGCTAGAATAACTGCACTGAAAAAGGAAGAAGAGCAGAAGGCTCAGATGATGAAAGAAAAGATTGAGAAGATGAGCAGAGAGATTTCATCCCTTACAGACATCATTAGAGCCATAGAGAAAGAATTGGCAGCTGATGACATCTTATTCTTGCAGGTTAGAGAAATTATTTTTCTTGATTTATTACAGAACATGGCTAATTTACAAGATATATGACAAAATATTAGCCTGATGTATCAGCCACTTATTTCATTCCATTTCATATAGCGTCTGACCTTTATCCATTTGGATATGTTAGCTTCCTGGTAGGTAGGTTACTGGTAGGGTAGGTAGATACTTTCTGCTTAAAACCAATTGCTACTGTTTGGTCGTGGCTTCAACCAATCACTACCGTTTGACCGTGACACATGTTACCTGCTGGAATGCATTGTTTGAAATCTGATTAGGTCTGTCCACCGTAGGAGACGGTGCAAATGACAAGGAATCACTAGTTTCCTGACTAACTATGTGGTGGAGGCAAATGAAATTGGCCGGAAGCATTAGGCGACACTAGCCTGGCTAACAAAATATAGGCCTGATAATCTAACTGTAGCCAACTCTGCTAATACAAAGGCTTTTCTCATTTCTTCTCCCACAACCACAAGTAATAAACACTATAATCACTAATCAGCGATCACTACATTTAGTCAAGACACGCAAAAGTTAACTCTCAGTTGATAAACATTTTGCATAGGTCAATTGATTGAATCTTAAAATTAAAATCAGTGAAACTGGACTGAGAATTGTGACAATAACTAGGCCTATGTAAACATATGGTGAGAATGAATGTACTTTCTGACTTTAATTCGCAGAACTACAAGAGCACAGCAGAGAGGTAAGTCATCACATTTCTGCCCTTTGGAGATGGCATGGGATTAACTTTTTCACATCCCCCCAAAGGTCAAACTCTTGGTATACTTTGTGGACCATGGACAATATACAGTACAGTACTGTTACATGCCATCACAAACATATAGACAGCAGCAACAAGTACAAGTACAATATGCCAAAGTAGGACATTATGCAACATAAAGCAGTAAACAAAATGAGGTACAACTTGTAGAAAAGACAGCAGCTACAAGATTTCAACAATACAGTGTGCAACATAGTTTACAGCAAAACTAAATAACTGCACCAAATATTAAAAAAACTGTCGAGGCTACTGAACAGGTCAGCAGTTGTGTTTTTGTCTAATCTCTTCATGGTTCTAGCAAACAGTAGCAATGATTTCTCAATTTTCTTCCAGAGCACAGTGTACAGTGCTGGATCCAGAGCAAGCTCCTGGGGCACTGATCCAAGTGGCAAAGCACCTGGGCAACCTGAAGTTCATGATTTGGGAGAAGATGCAGAGCATTGTCCAATACTGTGAGTAGTCTTCATTGCCCCTGACTAGGGTGACCACCAGAGATGGGAAGTAAAGTAATACTTACATGTAGTACTACATTAGGTAGCATTTTCAGTCGCATTTACTGTAGTCCTCTTTAATTTTTTTCTTTAAGCTTTCCAGAGTTCCTTATTGAGGAAGAACTACTGTATATAGGACTGAAATAATTGTTAATCTACTGTCAGATTACATGTTTAGTATTTTGCTTTGCATAGAAAGGGTGGACTTTCACTTTACTAATATATCTAACCTGTTTTATTCCAGCTCCTGTGATTCTGGACCCCAACTCTGCCCACTGTCGCTTATCTCCGTCTAAAGACCTGACCACCATCAGGTTGGCTGAAAATGCCCTTCAGATTCCTCCTGCCCCAGAAAGGTTTGACACCAGCGCTGTAGTCCTTGGCTCTGAGGGCTTTAGCACAGGGACTCACAGCTGGGATGTTAAAGTAGGCGAGAGCACCAACTGGGCCTTGGGAGTGATGGCGGAGTCTGCGCCAAGGCAAGGAAACATCAATTCTAGAACTGGCCTATGGCGGCTGTGGTACTACAATGGGGAGTACCGGGCGGGGTCCACATTAGGGGCTTCTACTCTCCTAATTGTGAGGCAGAAACCCCAGAGGATCCGAGTGCAGCTGGATTGGGATTCGGGAAAACTGTCTTTCTCTGACCCTGATAATAACATACATCTGCACACGGTCACACACACTTTCACCGAGAGAGTCTTCCCTTTGATAAATGTCACTTGTAAAGTCTCTCCAGTGAAAATTATGCCTCTGAAAACTTCTGTGGTAATTGAGAGGCACAAGTGAGGGTCGAATACGCAACATTTTTTTTGTAAATTTCAAATTTGAGTCAAATAACTTATGTTAGTTGGTGAAGGGCTATTTAGTTTCTTTAGATATAAAGTCTGAAGACAATGCATGTTTTTTTTTCTGTTTCAATGAATATAAAAAACTGTTGATCTGTTACTCCAATGTTTGGGGAGAACTTGTGTTTGGACTCAACCATGTAATGAATCTAAACATACAGTAACTATTGTAGTCAAGTCAACTCTCTTGTCTAGCTAGAGTGCATGACTGCCATGCTGCCCTCTCTGTCCTCGACATCCTAATCTGTTCCTGAGTGCAGACCTGGTGGATGACCCTGTGCCCTCTGTCTGTCCCCCTCAGCCCAACTGTGATTGTGCCACGCTGGCAGAAACCACAACAGCCATCTCATGCCTGAATGACCTCAGTCAATTAAACTGTCCTGAGAGAGGGCCAGAGTTACAGCACAGCACAGCAATGTAGCAGGGCTGCGCAAGAAACAATGAGTGGAAAGGGCATGCAGCTTTTGAGAAAAGCTTAGTGACATTAGGGATACTTCCTGTACCCCAGTGACCACTCTCTCTCTCTCTCTCTCTCTCTCTCTCTCTCTCACACACACACACACACACACACACACACACACACACACACACACACACACACACACACAGCAGAGGACAGGGCTGTGTGTATAATCTTACATGAACTAGATGTGAGCAAGTATAGGTTACAGGTATAGGACTCCCATAGAGCACACTGATGGAATAATACCTTCACTGTAAGCTTATTTGGATAAATGTTTCCGCTAAATAAATAAATAAATGTTGAACGTCACAGTCACAGTCGTTTGTTTGTTCGAAGTGCAATTTCAGGAAATGAAATACTCTTGTCCAAACATTTTTTAGAGGAATTTTGTTCATATTTATGAAGAGGCATCATCAGATGAGCTGTGTAAACTCATGTAAACACACACGCCCAGGCTGAGGCCATGCGTGTTCATTTAGAGCTCATGCGTAAGCACTGAGGGGACCTTGTGCTGCCAAACGTGTCACTCAGGTGTGGCATCTTGGTCCACGCTCCATCAGACGTCAGCAGCTAGCTGACATCAGGTCCCTGGCAACTGGCATCCGCCTTGGCATCAGACGTTGGCATCACAGTCCTCCCCTCCGTCCCAGAGGCCAGAGCCAGCCAAAGCTGAAGCTGGCACGCAGTCAGGCCTGAGCTGGACGGCCTCGCTAGACTAATCCTTATGAGGACAAGGTGCCGAAGTTTGATTGATTGGACATAATTAACGCTTACTGTAAGGCCAGTGTACTTTATATGAGGTCTGGGCCTGGGAGTTATGAGAAACTATTGCTTTTAGATTTACGCTGCTTTTATTGATATGTTTTTCTCAGCTGGAATATTATTCTATTTATATAGATTTATGTTGGTTGGCGGTTTGCTCAGGAATCTTTAATAATTGCCTGTGGAATGTGAGTTGTTTTGGTTGGAGCATGTGATAAGAAATGTTAATAAGGGCTGGAGCAACATTGATGTTCAAGGTCAGTGTTTAATGTATACCAGTCTCTATGGAGATGCATCTTTGCTGAGACGTGCAGGTATGTAGCACAGTGCGGTCAGCATATCTACACGTTGTCGTGGGACGGTTGTTTACTTTCAGTTGCAATAGACAGGAACATAACTCAAGGACCTTGTGTCCAGGGACACACACAGGGCATGTTCAGGCTATTAAGAGTTCTGAAAGTGAACAGTGTTTTTACGGCGTTTTAAAATGTCACACCTCACTGTGAGATATCAGTAAATCCATCTGCTCACGCGTGGCTGTCAGAAAGGGACAAGGCAAGGGACAGTTTGAAGGAATGGATGATGCAGGGAAAAGATGAGGAACAAGCAGTTGGGGTCTAAATATTTATCTGGGTCTGATCTATTTTGCTGCAAGAATGATTAATGAACCATGATTAATTACAAGGAAATGCTTCATAAATCACTAGTATGGATAAGCAATTGGTTTTTGATGTTTTATAAATGATCCACTTGCTTATTTTGAGCTGATGTTTTGGAATTTAAATGGCCACTCACAACGTTGAAAACTGCAACATAGGCATTGCATTTCATGAGGCCTTTGAAAGTAGGAACATAGTGCACAACTCTCTTCATCCATCTCAGCAGGAGTGCCAGGTAGCTCAGCTGGAAAAAAATGTTCTGAGCAACAGCAAGGTCATAAGCTCATATTGCAAAGAGTACAAATTCAGATCATTTCTACCTTATATGTGATTTACATCCATAAACATAATTAAAACTGCAGCAGAATTCAACATAAAGAATGCAAGGTAAAGAATGTAAAGAAAATAATTCAACATAAAGAATTTCACCTGATCAGGTCTGATCAGACCAATAGAGGTGTTGTTATGCCAAATCATTTTTCCCCAATAGACAATATCTTGATTTATGCTCAGAACACCAGAGGTATGACCTCTTAGACATCAAAACACTCTCACAGGGATCTCTGAGGACTCACAGGGCCTGGTGTGTACTCGTATCATAGAGAGAGAGCGAAAGGCAGAGACAGAAAGAGAGCTTGAGATGGGGTGGGGGGGGGGGGGGTATGGTCAAGGAGGATTCCCTCGCCATTGGAGAGGAAAAAAAATAGACAACAAGGCTGTTTGTCAGCGCCCTGACAGCCTAATAAACTTCACAGCCTGGCGCCACATTACACATGGCTGCTGCGAGTATTTAAAAAGGAGGGGGAGAATATTTCTGAGCTCATCAAAGTACACAGAGAGTGACGGAGAGGAAGAGAGAGACACAGAGAAGGGAAAGTGAGAGGTCACATCCTAACACCCACAATACGGAGAGGTGCCCGCGGATAAGGAAAGACTCCAAATCCCTTTTGACCAGCTGTTTGGAGTCCCCAGTGTAGGATTCGGACTTGCCAAAGACCATTGACCCATCAAAGGGAACATGAACTAAGGGCTTCAGCTGAAAGGCCTGTGACACAGAAACTTCAGTGGACGGAGACAACAAGGGACGACTTTCAGGACCCCAGGCAGACTAGGAGGCAGAGACAGCAGAAGAGAACGTGAGACAGAGAGAAGAAAGAGAAGGACCTCACTCTGTGGAAATTTTTCTTTTCTTTCTTTTGGTGGTCTGAGTAAGCAGGCAAGCTGGCGGGCCAGGAAACGGAGCACCAGGAGCATGACGGCTCGGCTGTCCAGCAGCAGCCGCAGCAGCCAGAGCAGGTGAACGGGGAGCCTGTGAGCCCCCTCACCGGGACCAAACTCTCCCAGCTCCTCTGGGACGTGCCCATGTGTGTCTCCCTGCCCATCGAGGTCCTCAGCCCAGACCAGGCCTTCCCTTTCCTGGACACCACCCTCGCCGGACTGGGTATTGAAGAGTAAGTACTCTTTGATCTCTAATCTCACCAGCACATTGTGTAAAGATATAAAGAAGCATTGGTGGTCTAAATGTGTGCCAGAGAAAATGTTAAATATGAAATAGAGAAAATGTTGGTCTGAATGTGTTCGAATGGTGATGGGCCATTCACCAAGTTCATGAGTTTAAAGATTCTGGAGAGGGAACATCACACATAGTTGGAAAAAAGTTGCCTTTGTGGTGATTGATGCCATCCTGCGGCACTGTGAACTATGCGGTTAATATTAGCTGCTATTAGAAATGACCCTTGCATGCAATCTTGTGTGTGTGTGTGTGTGTGTGTGTATGTGTGTGTGTGTGTGCATGCATAGGTCAGCAGTCAAGGAGCGGGTGGTATGGGTGGACACCAAACGCACCCAGGTGAGAACTAAATCGGGCAAGGTGAAGGAGAAGGAGATCACACTGCTGGAGGTCCGAGTGAAGGCCAAGCACCCTGAAGACAACAAGAGCCAGGAAGTCCTGTACAGCACAGAGTCTCACACAGACCGCTCCTTCACCCGCAGCGGCGTGGACATCAACCCCTGGAGACACACTCACACAGACAGCGAGCCAGGTGAGCAGAGCGTTTTAGACGCACCTGTCTACTGTAGTCGAGTGCAGTGTAGTGTATATTTCACCATATGTTTTTTTATTTGCCGTAACAGATTGCTTAATGAATTGAAATGTCAAGGTCAATCAGAGGACATGCCTTATGGTTTTGTTTTTCTCTAATCGTGACTGTGACTGACTAAAAGTGACCAAACTATTACGATTTCTGATGTTAAATCTTCTTCCTTTCACAAACCTAGCACTTTTATCATTGAACTCAATATTCCACTCTTTAACTAAAAGTTATAAGCATAAATGTCGTGATAGTGCACTTCAGTTTATAGCCGTGAACCACACTGATTAGCCAATCCATAAAGAGTTTATATTCCCCTTCCAGGGAGTCAGTAGGTCCCTGAAGTGAAGTGTTGTTTCTACTCAGGCAGGCCTCAGATCAAATGCCATCGGCTCTCATTTTCCCATCACTCTAGTGTTCATTGGATCCAGCAGTGCGGTTAATTGTTACCAGTCAACAGCTCTTTGGAGAGTGGAAAAAAAAAGAGTAGCACTCATACTTGACAAAGTCTTGACACTCACATTTTCAGCCCCTGGGGGATAATAGTGCAATATCCTTATTCAAAATGTCACCGGAGACTGCACACATAAATTGATCCTTTCAAACTGTTAATTATGTTGAAAGACCTCCAACTGTTATCATAAAATTGATACTTTTTGTCATAGTAATGACATTACTGTGGAGTCAGCCCAATACTTGGGACTGTAGTGAAACTCTGCTGGCAGTTGGCCCCATGGCATTCCGGAGATGGCACACTTGAGGAAAAATGGGATCGTGTCTCATCTGACCCCCTCCTTCATTAGGTAATAGAACAAATGTCCAGCTAGCCTGAATTCTCAAGCCACTGAGGATTCCTGCCCCCGTGCCAGACACCCATTCCTCAGCGGCAGATAGGAATGACCTCACACTCATTTATAGTCCCTGCCTGGGCCAGAGCACAGAGAGCCTGCTGCTCATGCTGCACCTATCTCTGTCCGTCCTGCACTCTGGACCACACCAGCGCACCATAGAGCTGAGTCAGTGAAGACGTGTGGTATTTGTCCACTCAGCACCAGCTCTCCTGCGGAACTCTGCCTTGGAACGTGTTCCGATTTGGAACTCCTAATGTTACTGTTTATGCACTGACTGTTTAAATAACCAACATTTTCTGATAAAAGGATTCAGACTGAGTGATAATTACATCTGATGTTCTGGAATATGATTTTTTTGTGCGTGGAATTGTCTGATTGCTTTCCAGCATCTGGCGCATTGCCGGAGAACGAATTTGCGCCAGTGGAGATGACTCTGCCTTTGGACACAGAAGCCCTCTCCCAGGCCAAGAGCGAAGCCATGGAAGCCCAACCCCAGAGCGTCCAGCTGCCAGCCGAGGAATGAAAGCCCCAGACATGACATAGATGACAAGCACAACTAAATAGCATTTTTTTTTTTTTTTTTTGCTTCAAGGTCTTTCACAGACAGGCCTTAGTGCTCACTGAAGTGACAGCATCAGTCTGTGCTCTAATGGCAAGAGCTTAAAGCAGTGTTGGTTCATTCTGCTTATTGTGCCAAGAAAGACACTAGTGTAGGCCATGTCATCATTCTTTTGGAGTCTAATATTGAAATGCTTCACTGTATCTTGTGTAAAGACATTGGTCAGATAGTCTGAGTCTGTTATTTTGCAATACAAATGATTTATACAGCAACTTCGAAGTAGAGTGAAGTGCTAATTTGACTCATATTGTAAAGATAAGAGAGCAAGTAGCACATATGAATTACAAATGGCTAAAAAGAAGAAAAAAAACAACAGCCAAACACACATCACCACCAGCAATAGATAGTAGATACTGAGCTGGATTGTATTGTGTTTCATCTAATAAAAACTATGAAGCTGTTACTAAATGAATGTGCACCTTCTCTGTCTACCACTTTCAAATTGGGGACATAGGAGACAAATGTTTATATTTCTAAGGAGGAACAGATGTGACAATAGGACAGAGTAAAGAAGTACTCATAGATGGCAAATCTCTGAAAAGCATTTATAGAATGATGAATTCATACTTCACACATACACTAGCCAAGCCAGAATATTGTGGAATTGTGGAGAGGGGCTGGAAGCAAATTCATAAAAAGTCTAGGAGGTCAGTAAGCTAAAACATAAACAAAAAAAAAAAAGAAAACAAAAGAAAAAAATACAACAAAATACCAAAACAAAATAAGAACACATTTGAAAACGGAGAACTAAGAACATAAATTAACACAAAATAAAATCGTAACACTGAACATATGACCAGGTAAACTATAAATAAAAAAGAAAATTCTCCAGACTTTCCTAGAGTAATACAGTTTTAAGTGTTGAATGCTTTAAGTGCTGAAATGTGCATATATTTGGCTTCTGATGTTTTTTTATTTTTTTGATATCTGATATATAGTAAAAAATTCTATAACAAATTTGGCTAGTTTTCATGTGAATGAAAGGCCTGGTGGAAGGGGCTATGATTGTGCGACAACTGCGGTCATCTTGGTCCTCTGCTCTGCAGGAAGTGACATTACTGCACCCTGAAACTCTTGGGAGTGTCGCTGGGCAACATCTCTGAGCAACAGCACCAACGCATTCTGGGTTTCTACAAAAGAGATGGCCTGTGTTAATAATGGGCAGAACACAATAATCCTCTCATCCCCAACAGCAGTGTTCATATACAGTAAGCTCACTCACCTTCATCAATGTCTTTTGTTCCCAGGACATGGTTGGAAGCAGCTACGATGGCCTTTAGTTGGCTAATAACCTACAAACAACATTTAATTACACAACCGAACAGCATGGTGAACACAGGAAACACACAAACTCAAATGAGCATTTAACAGTCTTTACAGTGCAACTACGGTGGCCTACTAAGGACATTTATCTAGGCCTTCATGAGATGTCCATAGGGTAGAGGCTGGGCAGCGTACCAGTGCAGGGTTTTGGGAATACAGGAAGGCCAGGCACTCATAGACAGTCTTGTTCTCCTCCAGGTCCTCCTTCAGGGGAAGCTGGGCTATGAGGGCAGGAAAAACCTAAAAGACAGGGGGGAGGAGGTGCAGAGATTAAGCAAAGGCAGGATCTGAGCAACTCAGCCCAAAGTCACAACACATGCTGATCATCAGATGTGCTTCTGTTTTGTGGGTTTTGGGAAGAAGCTTAAACAACCAAGCATCACTATAACACTGACAGGGTTGAGTACCTTGTTTGAACCAATATATCAATACTGGCATTTCTATAAACTGTTGTGGGTAGTTGGTGAAGCTCAGTCCTACAAAATCTGGTCTTACAGTGGTCCAGTGCACTGCTTATCAAAAGTCTGTTTTGGCTTATTTTTGTGTTGGCCACAGCAGCATCACCATGAAGTCATGTCACACACACACACACACACACACACACACACACACACACACACACACACCTCCCTGGCATTACCTGGTCCACAGGCACGCTCTCCATGTTGGTCATGATCATTCTGCACAGGGCAGCACAGAGGTTGTCAATGACCCTGCGGTCCGACTCCTTGGCCAGTAGGTTGGAGAAGAGCGACAGCATCATGGGGTAATCTCTGAGACTAGGGTTAGGGAAGACTACATACTCTCTACCTAATGAGCATAGTTGTTACACCGGCACATCTATCCTTGCAAACAAGGCAAATTTCTATATTTTCTGAAGTGTCAGTAAAAAGTACATAATCTGACATACAGCTGACAATACTATAATAATAATACTGTATATTATTATATATATACTATATATACTATATAATAAAATACTGTAATAATACATTGGCTGATACTATTCATTTCAACATACAGTAGATGAGCATGAATACAGGTGGGTGAATAAATGAACTTCCTGAGGGGTATATGAAACACACACACACACACACACACACACACAGAGGATACGAGACAACAATGGGTCCAGCAGCCTGGGCCAGGACTCCCAGTCCATACACGCTGTTGTTTCGGACCTCGGGGTCGCTGTCCTTCACTCCTGTCACAAGCACAGGCAGCAGCCGATTGGACAGCCGTCCAGCCACGCCCCTGCCACCCTGCACCTTCGTGAGTGCGTGCAGTGTCTCCCCGAGTGTCCCAACAGAGAATGAGCGGTCCGCCACTGTGCACGAGGATTTCTGTGGGGATCAAACTATAGTCATCTGGTGCACAATAACCTTTCAGTGGGGCTATATGATTATTGTTATTGCTGAATCATTACACTGTAATATAAATAAATTTTGTGGTATCTGCATTCAGGATAGTGTTTGCATCTTGCTAGATACACAGAAGGATACGTACATGTATACACATATATATATTTTTTATAAATGGTAGGATACATCTATATCCTTAAATATAAAAATATCCAAAAAGTAGGAATACTTGATATCAACTGATGTGATATTAATGAGTGTTTGAATACTGCACAACATGTGATAGAGATATGTCATGCTCTGGTCGAAAGACAGTACAAGCAGTGGGATATTTCTCATGGGGATGAGGGGGGGGTCGCCACTCACCGCTTTGTTCATGATGAGAGGCAGCAGCTCGTTCAGGAAGGGCATGAAAGTGTCAGCGGGCACGGCCGATGCCAGCAGAGGGATGCCCTCTCCAGCAAACTCCTGCAGCATGGCATCGTACTCTGCCTGAGGACACAAAGAGAGGGTAGAGTCAGGCTAATGCTAATAGGCTATTAGCTCCTCAGGACACACATCCAAGGTTAACATGGGCTTAGCAGTACAGAGCATCAGTTTTCTTTAGTTTTCTTTTACCATTGTGACAGACAATAACATATGCATTATTTATTATCCATGAACCATAAGAAGGACTCAAGCCTCCAAGTAAAAATGTCACTGTAAAAAAAATATATTTTTTTTTTGATGACGGTACATCTTGTAGCTTTAGGGGATTTAAGACCTTTGAAGAGTAAAAGAAAACAGTCCAAAAGCATCCAAAGGCATATTGCTGCCAAACAGCAGTGGCATTTTCCCCTGGACTTCCCACCACCGACTAAATCCCGTCAGTTTGGTGCAGACACTGAGTAATGACAGACAGAGCTCCTCGTGCAGTCTAGCTCAAGCGCTGGCTGCCACATCCCGCTGTCATTTTCAAATGAACTGCCCCGAACTGAGTAAACACAGACTAATGACACTAATGACTTAAGTCTACGGGGACGCTAAAAATAATCACCTGCTGTTCGTCATCATCATCGCCGTCGCCACCTCCATCCTGGCATACCGTCTGGTGGAGGACAGAGAAAGGAGAGAAAGAGAGAGAGAGAAACAATATGAACAAGGAGATGGAGTGAGACAGTTGGAAGGAAAAAAAAAAGAGAAGGTTGCAAAAGAGAGGTAGATTGGGAAAAAGAATGAGATGTTATAGCAATTGACTGCGATAAATGCGATTTTTCCACAACCTAATCACAACCGTGAAGACTGCAAATTATCAAGGTCGATCGTTTAGTCTACTGAGGTGAAGCAGAGGTCAATTTCCAGACCCAACTCTAGATGGACGCCCACCCCGCTCACTGTCACACACGCTGTCTGAGTGATGCTCCTTCATGTCCTCCACTACCCCCAACACTGACAACAGTCCCCTTGCAGCGGCCCCTCACCTTCTTCTTGAGCACGTCCCTGATGGCGTGGCTGATCTCGGCCAGCCGGCCGGGCGTCTTCAGCGCCTCCCCCTGGCAGGACTTGACCACGCCGTTGAGCGCCTCCAGGACGCCCATCACCACCTGCCGCTCGCGCTCCGACCGCACCGCCTCCAGGAAGCACGGCAGCACCACGCCCAACAGCTTCTGCAGCGCTAGGGGGAGAGGCAGAGGACAAACGAGATCAACACACAGCAGCACACGGAAAATATCGACTGTCGCTCAGGCTAGAAGGGTCTTGGCCTGGAACCTGTTCAGACGAAAGAAAATGTAGGGGAACAGGGCACACACATTACAGAGGAAGCCAAAACAAAAGGTTCCGATGTTTAACCTGAGCAGTTACTAGAGGGTTTCTTTGGCTGCATTTGGCATGCTAACACTAGATGCACACTAGATGCTTCCATTGGATGTGAATACGGTGGTCGCACTGAATGTTTGACTGCCCATAGTGAGACAATTATAAGAATTCTTACAGGCCAGAAATGGAATCAGATTGGCCTGGAACAGAAACGGATTTGTAGGTGGTCTAATTACACATGACGTAAGCCTGTTCCAACGACCCATCCAATGAGAATTCAAATAGATTCAGAAGTCTGTCAGACTTGTCCGATTCATGGCTAAAATTGGGACAATATTACACAGTCCCTCATTGACAAGACATGTTGCTATCATTTCATGCTGTTGCTAGGAGATAGTGTTACAGCGCTGCACGGATACAGCCACTTAAAACTGACCGACAAAGTCTACTTGCATATGATTTTTACACAAGATATAATAAATGGAGAAGATTGGAAAAATCAGCCTGCTAAAAAGATGATACAACAGGACACAGATACAAGGCTACTCGAGTTAGTGCTAGTCTGGCCCTGTTATATAATGCCTGCTGAGAAAATTCTACATGGCATGACTATGATATGGGACACCTCAATCTACAGCTTTGTACTTTAAAAAAAAAAAATTTAAAATAAAATCACAGTTTGGCTGAACATCTTTCCTTCCGAGGTTGGTGTCAAAGTGTTCAAAGAGTGCTGTGATCTTTTCCATAAAACTGCTTACTGCACAAGTTCCTTCAGAAAGTGGTTCCTTCCCAAGAGCGAGGGTCAGAGAGGATGAAAGAGGGAGGTATGGAGGGAGAGAGTGATAAGAGAGAATATTAAAGAGGAGGAGGAGAGGGGGATCAGGGGAGGAGAAGAACTACAAAGGAGGGGGAGAACAAAAGAAATCTTATGGAGGAGTGAATTTGCATACTGTATATCTGTATATGGGTTAATGCCTATATCAAACGCTGAGATCTGTGAGGATGTGTTATTCATACATGCCAACCTTTGAAAAAAATTTTGAGTAGCAACTTACCGCGGCGCGGCGGCGGCCCGACAACGCGGCAGTATGGCAACACGGCGCACATTGCAGCAAGCAGAGGCGGAGCCATGGCATGACATGGCAAATCCTAAACCCCTTCTGATTCATACC
>JASCQY010000057.1:1193093-1210357 GCA_030264315.1 Sardinella tawilis | reverse complement strand
TCTCTCTCTCTCTCTCTCTCTCTCTCTCTCTCTCTCTCTCTCTCTCTCTCTCTCTCTCTCTGTCTCTCTGTCTCTCTATCACTCAAGTACATGCACACGCGTGCGTGCACACGCACGCACACACACACACACACACACACACACACACACAAGCACGCACACACTGCTGCACACTGTTATTAAAAATGACCTCCTAGTACTCTCAACACCCCTATCCAGCAAACTCTTTGACACTCAGGCCTCTTCAGAGTATTCCTCTTTTACGTAACCTCTTAACCACTTAGAAACCAGACACACCCAACTTGCATTTTTCATGCACTTCCTCTTGACAATCTCTGTGCCACACTCCTTGGCTTACCCTCATTCAACTTTGTTAGACAACTCTAATGTCTCTGGATGTGTATTATAAATTATGTTAGGAAGCGTGTGCTCATGTCTCTGATTGTGTATTATCTTTATATGCAAAGAAGCGTTACTAATGTCTCTGGTTGTGTATTATAGTACTGTGTGCAAGGATGTGCTAACTAATGTCTCTGGTTGTGTATTATATATACAAGGATGTGTTAACGTATGTCTCCGGTTGTGTATATAGTGTATGCAAAGATATGTGATGTCATTGGTGCCTGAAATTCTGGGACAGGAAATAGGCAGCTTGGCCATACTGACTTGAACATGAAATTTTGTGCAGTGTCACAGGAGGTATAGGCAAGCACAGGCTATGGTTGTGTATTACTAATGCATAATAATTTGTACAGTATGTCGCTTTGGACAATTGTTAGCGAAATTATCAAACCCATCTCATGTGCATTCAGAGAACTTCTCTTGTACAGATGTATTCTGAAAAAGTTTACAGACTATTACAGACTGTATCAGTAGCAGCCCATTGTTTTTTTTAAAGGACTTACATTTTTTTGCCCTTGTTTGCACTTGTTTATTTATAGATATCTAAACATTAAACATTTTTTTTGTATGTTCAATTTAATTCTATTGTATAGATACAGTATATCCTGTACTTATAGTAGCCTATAGCCTACCCTGTATATGCAAACATTTGAAAAAGCTGATTTACATGACACGGGCATATTTCTTATTTTTCAAACCCCAGGACTGTGGTGAGTGCAATAAGGATGAGCCTGTGTATGCCAAGACTTTCAAACACTTTTCAGACACCCAGGGAGAGGAGATCCACTACGGGGAGATCGACTTCTCCAAACCTCACCTCGGAAACCCCAGTGAGTGGGCCGGGCAGGACCAGGAGCCGAATCAGGACCCAGAGTACACAGAGGTTCGACACGCCCAAGACAGGCATCAGACAGCACCAGACTCTGACGAGCTTTATGCCCAAGTGAGAAGAAAGTAGATCAAACACTCTTCTCTGCTCTTTGTTTCTGTTGAGTGGAGCAGAGGACAGTAGGAGCATTTTGACCAAAAAAAAAAAAGCCTCAGAACGTTGGACGATCATTTCAAAAACATGGAATGAACAGCTTTTTCAATTCAGCTTGTATTAAGTATAGCAGCAGTACCACCTGGAGATGTGAGATACCACACGTTCTGATTGTGTAAAACCTGGCCTGATTTGAAGCTCCATGGGGCAGTTGTTCAAAGATAATATGAGCAGATATTGGTAAATGGATTGGATCAAATCTTGAAAATGGGTTGTTCAAAAGATGAACAAGGAATCTGAAATCTGATTAGATCATGCAATCCAATCCTCAATCTGCATCAAACCTTCTTATCCGGTTTGTGTTGTTCAAAAGTTTTTTGTAGTAGCCTAGTGTGGTATTCATTTGATGCAAAATAAATAAATAAATAATTAGTAGTAGATTACAGGAACAAAACATGGTAAAACTTCAAGAAACCTGGTCAACTCTCACACTTCATGTACTGTGTCATGTACCCACTCTTGGCGTATTAACTGTTATGGTGGTAGATACTTGCATTTATTTACTTGTTGGGCATCAGATTAGGAGTCTCAGTGTTCATATAAGTAACTGAGAATGGACTGAAATATATTTTGATTGTTTCATTGTGCTGTTTTCTGTTAACCTGACTCTCGCCAGATCCTTGTGGTTCCACCATGCTCCACCAGAGGCATTTACCTCCACATAAGGATCTGGGACTGCTCAATAGGAGATGTATTTAAATTTTTAAAATCCTTTCATGTCCCTTTATTGACATGCTACTACAACCACTTACATTGCAACCGCTAATGAGAGTCACTTGCCTGCTATGTCACATCAATTCAAATCCTGCACGGCGATCCTGATTGGTTCATTATTTATTGCCTTGAAGGACTTTGCATTGCCCTTGATCCCAGATCCTTGTGTGGAGCTCAGCGAAACGCCTCTGGTAGAGCATGGCGGAACTACAAGGATCTGGCGAGAGTCAGGTTAGTTTTCTGTGTCCTCAGATAAATATTTTACATGTATTCAGCTATAACTTGTTGTTCATCATGTGTCCAGTAGGTTGCACTGGTAATCCAGATTTGGTAATCTTGAAAAATGTGTATCTGGATCAGGGTGATCCAATCCAGTGTTGCTTTGAAAAAACATCATAAAAGTAAAACAGATTACCTGATCCTGAATAGCAAAAAAATTGATTTTCAAATCCGGATCATTATGATCCAGATAAGACAACTGGCCCCATAGCATTTTGTCAGGTGACAACCAGGCAACTAAAGTAGGCTTATTGCAAAAAAGTATGGATCAACTTGAAACACAATCCAAAATAATTTAAATGCTATCCAAATCTGTGAGTGTGACAATTTGGATATGTTTTCCTTTTTGGTAACATCTTGTAAATGTGTTCAGGGGAACAGCTCATTCTTGTTTTCTTTGCATATTACAAAATAAATACAGATAAAAAAAAAAAAAACTTTGAAAAATATGACCTTTGCGTCATATGTTGATAAGCCTAACAATTTTACATCAATGGACTGAACTTTCTTACATGGTGAATAGTTGTGAGATCTCTTCATTTGGAATCTCTATTATAATGTTTTTGTTATTATTAGGTAGGTGGAAAACAAACATAACCAAAGAAGTTCAAAAATTCAGAATATTCTAATGTTCAGTTTATTAAGGTGAAAGTGTGAGTGTTCTGTATTTTTAGCTCAGTGAAATTCCAGCTGATTGCCTCTATGGACATATCGGTCACATATGACTCTACAGTTCACACGAACAGCTGAGGCCATCACACAGTCTAGTGTAGGCCTACCTACAGTACTCAGTTCCTCTTCAAGCAAATATACAGTAGGCTACTGAGAAGAGAGGAGTGAGACTACCACACTGCTGTTTTGTTGAAAACAGTTGCAAATCTATTTGAAAACTGTGAACAAGAGCACAATGCAGTACTCCTCAGAACAGGAGTGATGTTCCTCGTTGTGTGCTTTGTTTTGGTAAGCACTCTTTGCATCAAATGATTGAAAAACAATGTGGCACTTTATCCAATAAATCTATTGTGGTGAAAATGTATGCAAAGACTAACAAAATGTGTTGTTGGAACAATACTTTGATATTAAATAGGAAAACTAACAGATACATGTCGCATGGAGAATAAGTGATGTTGTCTCCAAGCACGAGAGAGATGGCCTCAGGCATGAAGGGAAGATGCACAATGTAGGAAAAAGAACAACACCCAGATAGGCCAGTCAGTAGAATGGGTATATCTTGAACATAGCTGAGTAGGCAAATTAACATATTTTTTGAGGGGGCTTTTTTGCCTTTAATCAGTGAGTGGGGAGAGATTGGGAAATGACCTCGAGCTGGAGTCAAACCCAGTTAGATCTAGATCTAGATCTAGTCATCTAGTCTTTCGTGAACATATTTGTGAAGCAGTTTAGTCTCCACAGTGAAGAAGTAGCAGAGGGGAAGTGAGACTGGCAGGATGAAATAAAAGGGGAAAAGGTGGTGAGAACGTGTCAAAAGCTAAATAAGTCTTATTTCAGGAGAAAAAATAAGGTCTATCGGAAAATTACTTCTATGGTTTTTGATTTTACAGGTGCCCAAAGTGATTATGTGGTTTATGGTTGAGTTTTATGTTTTTTTTTTTTTAAGTCCCAGCAAGCGTGACACAGAAGGCTCTGCCTACCTTTTGTGGAAACAGGATGTGTTAACTTACAGAGAGAAGGTCTGCTGTTGAAGAAATAGGGTGAGTTCTCAGAGAAAAAGAAAAACTTGTCTGGCTGTTTAAACAATAGTTAAATGCATATTGTATTGAATTATGATCTTCTTTATGGTTAACGGATTCTATGTCCAACAGTGGATCTTTGTATGGCTTCAGGAATATTTCATCATTTTACAGACCTATTCAAATATAATGATTTTCTTCAAGACCTTCTTTGTGTTTAAGTTCCTGTTATTAGCAGTAGGTGGGTTATTTCTAAAATATTTTGTGTTTTAATTGTGATCAATGTCATTTTATAACTATTAGGCTACTGATAGAGATATGGCCTACAACAACACTGAATCTGTTAAACTGGTGAAAACATATTTCATCAGAATCATGCTGACATTGACTTTATCATTTTAGGGGAGAAGGAGAAACCTACGTACTTTGTATCACTTCCAGACACACTATACGCTATCAGGGGATCTTGTGCACTAATTCCATGCACATTTAACATATCTGATTTTGAGAGTAAATTGAACAATTCCAGATCAATTAATGCGGTGTGGATTAAAGGGGGGAGTCATTTTGGAAATAGAGAAAAGAACACAGTGGTTTTTAATGGCACTGACAACACCACCAAGTTGTTGGAGAAAATCGAAATCCTTGGAAATCTACGTCAGAAAAACTGCACAACTGTCTTCTACAATGTCAATCAAAGTCATGCAGACATCTATTACTTCAGAACTGAGATGACCAAATTTCTTGCAACATTCAAAAATAAACACTTTAATATCATTGTTAACGGTAAGAGACCAAGACCTCTTAAGTTGTTTTGGTATTTCAATATAATATTATTCTATTTTATTACAAGCCAGTTCTACACTTCTTTCACTTTGTGCAAACCATCTGTGCTATAGTGAAATGTGAGCGGAACTATTAGGTGGTGCTAGCCTGGCTCATTTTAGGAAATGTCCTGCAATTTCACTGCCTCCTCTTACACCTTCAGATACCCCAGGGCCTCCACAGATATCAGAGTTGTCTGAGGTGTCAGAGGGGACATCAGTGAATCTGAGCTGCACTGCTGCTGCTCCCTGTCCCTCTCAGTCTCCTACCATCACCTGGTCTCTTCCCATTGGGAACACACACACTCTCATACAGGATGAGAAACATGGCAACAGATCCCTCACGTCTCTTTTGACCTTCACTGCTTCCCGTAGTCACCATGGAAGAGAAATCTACTGCTTAGCCTCTTACCCCAGACAGAACTGGATTAATACAGAAACAAGTAGCACTGTGAGAACAATCAGAGTTCTGTGTAAGAATGTAGCAGTAAATTCCTTATTCAACATCGTGCCATTTCAGTGATTAAATAGTATATTATAATTCAGACATTGCACACTAATTATACAATTTAGAAAAGCATTTTGACATGTTTCTCTCCCCAGTCTCTCCTGCAGTTGTGGATGTCTCAGTGAGTCCTGCAGGCCCAGTAGCAGAGGGCAGTAGAGTGACTCTGACCTGTAACAGCAGTGAGGCCAACCCTCCAGTGCAGAACTACACCTGGTTTAGAATGGACCAGAACACACCTGTAGCTTCTGGACAAACCCTCACCTTCAACCTCAGCTCCAGTAATGAGGGACTGTACTACTGCAGGGCAGAACATCCACAGGGGGCAAAGGTGTCTGTGTCTCTGCAGCTGATGATCATTAAAGGTGTGTTTCAACAATTCATTTATGTGCTGCGACTAACACAGGATAGTTGCTTTTAAACAGTTTATATTTAATAAAAAAAAAATTGGGAGGAGGAGGAAGAGAAATGTTGATAGAAAAGACATGTAGGGGGAGCATAATTCCATCTACTTACCATGACTATGCTAAGCTCAGGTAACAGTGTCAGTCTCTGGATTGAATACTCTTCGAAAAGAACAGTTGGTTATGTATCCTCTGATCTAACTCTGAGGTAGACTTCAGTCAAACTAATTTCAACAAAAGTTGTGTTCCTACAATGGAAAGGATATACTATAGTGTAGGCTACCTACAGCTCAATAGGATGGGATGAAAATATGACAGGATTTTTAAAGCAATAAAAAAAGACTGCAATGTAAACAAATCTATGTATGTGGCCTACTTGTTGTTATAACCTGGCTTGTTCACAGTGTAACCAATTAAATAAACATTATCCAAAAGCAAATTACTGTAGAAAGGACTCGCATGAATGCACTAGTTAAACTCACTTTAGCCAAATGGCACACAAGGAGACCTTTATAGTTGCGGACATGCTGTTTCTGAAATTACATAGTGTCTTCCTACTGCATAAGGAAGTACCATTGCGAAGTGACAAGGAAGTACCATGCAAGACTCTTTTGTATCAGGAGAGCATGTCCTTTTTTCTATTTATTCACTCACTTCACGAAATTTTTTACTAATATGGAGCCTCTGTGTTGTAAAATTAGCAGAAGAGTAAAACGACCACAGATTTTCTTGGTGTAGAAAAAAAAACAGCCAAGGTTTGACCCAGGCTTCATACAAGTTGTATGCAGTAAGTAGTGCAGTAGTAGGCCTATGTCAAAAATGGCCATGCCAATGCACCACCTGCGAGGTGTTTCGATGTAACGTAGGCTACTTCCAATGACAGTCTAGCCTGGGAATGTCCATGCTGCCTTGCAAGCTCGATTTCATTTCAAACTGCTGGGCTGCCTGGAGATCAAGGCCGAAGTCTTGGCATGGGTTTGGGGACCAATCACAGAACGGGGAGTGACGGCAAGACGATGACGCATACCATCTGACGCCTCATGCCGAACGACTCGCCTTAGCCGTGGTAAAACGAGCATGACTCATGGCCTCTCGGGGCTTATTGCTTACTTAAATTCTGTGTTCTTTTTTTGCAAGGGGGGGCAGACCAAAGTCGAGCCCTCATTCGTTAATATGAAAAATCGGGTAAAAGTTTATATTGTGATGTGCCGACTTATGCAGACCGTAACTATTCACATTCGCTCCCGTTGTAACGTATTATGTTGCTCTATCTTGGTCAATATTCCATGATCTTTGGTAAGTGTACAATAAAGACTGACCATAATGCCTCAGTAGCTGTTCTCCCAAGTTTGGTTGGACCAATCACATCACTTCTTCTATCTTTGAAGAGAGGTGCCTAGACTCTGACTACCCACTACCCGCTCTGACTGCGCGCTCGTTCCGAACTGTACGGCAGCCTGGAGACCATGGGCAAAATTTTCGCATGAATTTTCGAACCAATCACACAACGGGGAGAGATGGCGAGACGATGCGCAAACTTTTGGACAAGTGAAACCTGAAATCCCGTATGAGAAAATGTATAGGTGGTCCCCAGACTAAATCTCACTTGAGATTTAGGCTGGTGTTAGCCAGGCTAGTAGCTTACAGTATCAGGCTAACATTGCGGGTAGAGGCAGTTTGAAAGACAACCACTGATTCCGCTCCTTTACTCGAATTGAGGCCAGTGTATCAGTCATAGCCAGCCTAAACATTTGAATGTTATTGTTTGGCTTGCCAGGCTAAAAGATACACTCTTTTTTTTCAGAAAAAGAGAAAACATGGTTTGTCATTGGAGCAACATGTGGATCACTGGCAGTTTTGTTGGTTGTGATATGTGTTATGAGGTGAATATTTTCAAAATTCAGTGTACTTTTGTAATGTTAAACAGCCTTTAAGGAGAATAATGTTTATGATGAATGACTTTGATATTGAATTGAATTTGGAACCTTTGTAAGGAAATTAATTGCTATTACAGTAAAATGAGCTTGAACAGATTTCTATTGCTCTATTGGTCGCCAGAGTTGTTATTTAATCCCACCAACAGACCCGATTAAAAGTTTATTTGTTTAATGTTTTTTTCAGATGGTATAAATCTAGATTATTTCAAGGAGATGACCATACTTCTCTGTGTGAGGTAGGCTATGTTTTATCATGTGTAATTTTGCATGCTGGTGAATTAATTAGAAGAATTACAGTAGGCTATTTGGTATACAAAAAATATAAAATGAATTTATTTTTAGGTTTCATAATTATTGTCACTGAAATATGATGTAATGTAAAAAGAATAACTTGCGTGATTAATCATCATGGCATGGCATGTCGTTCTCTCTGCCACTTAGACCACTGCTACGTGTAAAACGCCTACACACCCCAATGGACCCAAACCCTCAGAGGACCAGCATGAAGTGGAGATTCACTATGGGGAGATCAACTTCCCGAAAGTGCCCGTCGGAGAGGCTACTCAGGAGCGGGGACCACGGCAGGAGACGGAGTACGCAGAGGTCCATCTGTCCAGCAAAGATGCCCCGCCTCGTGACCGTAAAGGCCCAGACATAGAGGAGCTTTATGCTAAAATACAGAAGTGACAGCTGCAACTCTAACCCTAGTAGATTCTTGTCTAGTAGATTTTTGGTAAATTTTGCTTCTACTCTCTCTGGTCCTCTAGCTGTGCCTTCCATGGGCTCAAAGAGCTGCGACCAGTCATTACATTTCTCCTCTGGACATGCTGGAGAAACAGTGTTTTCACCGAATGTTATAAAATGAAACTTGAGTTGAATTTTTGAACTTGAGCTCAAACATCAACAGTCTTTTGCTATACCTGTGGAACCTCTTATTATGTATTATGTAGAGTATTTTCTGTTTGTTTGCTTGGTGGAGCTTTAATTGAGATCGGACAGTGGACAAACATGGAAATGTTCCTGGGGCGACCTTGTTTCCTTTTCCCTTGGGGGTTCCATTTCAGGGCTTGGCGGGTGATGTCTGTGGCAGGTTTTCTGAGGGTGTGACCAATCCAACTCCATTT
Organism: Sardinella tawilis; assembly: GCA_030264315.1. Lineage (NCBI taxonomy): Eukaryota > Metazoa > Chordata > Actinopteri > Clupeiformes > Clupeidae > Sardinella > Sardinella tawilis. The sequence goes on along the minus strand of JASCQY010000057.1, from coordinate 1,201,435 downwards.
TCTTCTCTGTATTTTTATGGGATCTTAGTTTGTTCTTTTCCACAGGTCCACATTGCTCACTTTGTCTTTCCACCAGATGTATAATAGAGATGAGATGAGATGAGATGAGAGTAGATCCAATAAATTAACACAGGTGGGAGTAGGAAATGGATCCAATGGGAACATTATTGTAGGCTACCGTAATTCTCCGACTATTAACTATAGTCTTATTGTCTTATTAACCTACTGTAATACAATGTCGTATGGATGCTGTTGCTTGAACCACAGCTCGCCCAACTGACTCATGGCATTGATGTTGTACAGTATAATTATCTGCTTTGTCAGGCATCACTTTTATTTAGTTTGTTTGACAATTATTCTTACATGCTCGGCAGCATGTAAGAAACGGAATGTTTTAGAAATGTAGTTAGTATTTTATATACTTCTCACTAATAAAAGATTACAGATTTTTTTAAACATTTACTGTATGACAGTTTTTTTGTTAGGGGTTGGTGTATGTGTTGTAAAGTAAATTCCCCAACATGCGTATTTGTGAATATACTGTAGGCAAGTTCAGCTAATCCATCCACACCCCTGCATTACTATACCATGGAGCTTCATTCCCCCTTCAGCTCATCACCAAAGTCAATCATATTGCCCCTAATGAGCCATTCAGATATTAATATTTATTTTTTTAGCACTTAACATAAAAGATTTGTACAGCCAGAGAATGCAAAGCCATTATAAGAGAACACAGAACCATTGTTAGAAAATGAAAAATTAATTCCCAGCGTTGTCTTTCATTCTCAGTTTTTTTTTAATCCCATTTCTTCCTCTTCCTATCCTTGCTATACCGTACCTGATTACTACTCTGATTACTTAAACAGGATGTCTGCACACCATTTGAAAGACGGAAAGGAAGGTGAATGCAGTTACACTTTTGTGCACGGGCAAAGTCTGCCTGACCTGCATCATCTCATGTGTAAAAGCCAGTGGTAATAATCACAAGAGGCAGAAAGAGAGAAACATAGATAGATCCCTGCTATCACTGCATGGTTATGAATAAATAGTCTAAAAGAGACATCATTGACAGCGCACAATTACTTTGTCTTTATGATGTTTTCCTGGTGAGCATATACTGTATCTTTGAGAGTGCATTATTTCACGCTGTCTTCAAACTGTGTAATAAATCCTATTATCCTAATAAATCCTAATAAATACTATGCACCAACACAATTTCTCAATGTAGCACTAAGAGGGGGAGTTCTTTTAACTTCTTTTTTTTCATTCTAGAAAAGAAATGCAAGAGAGAGGAACAAGAAATCTCATTTACATTCCCACAGAGCTGGAGAGAGCTTCCTCTTTTTGGACTTTAGTAAGGTAAGTGCTGCAACACTGCATATAAATGCTGCAGTTCACAGTTATTCAGTTGTCTGTTAGGAACTGTTAGGAAATCAGAGGTTATTATTTGTACTTTGAAAGAATAATCCATAAAATGTACCATTTCCCATCTGGTTTGGCTTGATTTGCCTCCCTGTTTGAATCACACATTGCTTTTAACTCAGACTTAAAATATGGAAAATATAGTTTTTCTTTGATGGCCACACCTGTAAATGAAAGAGGAAAGTCACAGTTCAGATACATAATGTAGCAATAGTAAAGTAAAACTAATATGATTAGGATAGGATTTGTCCTTTATTTTTTTTCACCTTTTTTCTTATATCCATTGTATGGATATAAGAAAAACAGCATGTCCAGAGTATGTGTCATTTAAAAATGCACTGCCTTTGTTAACTTCTAACACCATGTGTCATCACTATGAATGAACTCAGGCGGAGACCAGCGTGTCCAAAGTGTGTGTCATTTAATAATGCACTGCCGTTGTTACACATACTGTAAGCATGCCCCCAGTACAGCAAGGGCACTGACAGTGACTGACAGTGAATATTGTAAGAAATTTCCGGCCATTTTCTGTCATAGTGTGTGATATAACGTTGGACCTAAGCTAGTTTATTTGCATGTTAACTTCAGTTGATGTCTGGACTTTATGATGCTTAGGCAATTTTGACGAAACCTCAAAACAGTTGCTTCTTCACTTCAAGTCATGATCACATTGCAAAACTGAGAACAGTGCTGCCTGTCTTGCATCTGTTTTTTCATGAATCGTATTAAATCCTTTTTTAGAGGGCGGCTCAGACACAGTCTTCTTCTGGTTCATGTGCTCTGTTTACAGACCGTAATGATGTTTCTCAACATCTTATTTTTCTTCCATTTCCTGTTTTTTGTAATAGGTGAGTAGATTTTGCTTGCCATTGAAAGTGTTGGGGAGTAATATGTTACATATCAGGCAATTACATAAGTTGATTACAAATTAAACAGTAATCAGCTACATTACTTTTAAAAAATATGCAATTAAATTACAGGTACTTTTGGGAAATATTCAGCATTACAAATTCAGTTACATCTGAATAGCTTCTGCAAAAGCATTGGCTATATTTTTTATAGGCTATTATTAGTTTTTCTTTCCCATTTTGTCTTGTGAACAACATCCCCCATTTACAGCTGAAAGTTTGATACTATTTTGATGTGTCTGAATGGTGCCCTTATCATTGACAACACCGCCCACTGCAGCAGGGGTGTCAAACTCATTTTTATCACAGGCCACATGACCATTAGGCCTTTCCTCAGAGGGCCACCTTACCTCGTTGTCTACATGCGTGACTACAAACTGTTGGTGAAAAAAGTGTTTCTGGCCATCACCATCACAGTCCAGCATGATAAATCTCAAAGTTGAGTCTGTTGAGTTCAATAATAGCATGCCATGCAGTCAGAGCTGCCAGTACTGTTGAAATGCAAATGCCACATGAAATGATGGCGCCCACACTGTATGTTTCTCACCCTTGATCTACAGCCTACTGTACAAGCAGCCTGAGCTGCAGTTGTGAGGTGGCCTGCAATGCCAGATAGAAACTACAATGTAGGCCTTGCCCATTGCATGAAATGAAAATTAGCTGTAGTGAGCAGACACACATATGCAGAATCATTCCCATTCTGCTTATTCCTGATCACCAAGTATTGAAAATGTGAAATATTTGATTTAGCATAGCTATTCAAAGGTCAGTATGATCTCACAATAAAGTGGTCTTTGGGTGTAGGCCTGTTTCCAATATCCCACAAGTCACCCCGCCCTCTCAGACAGTGGTAATCAGTGTGTCTCCACTTACTAAAAGGCCTCATGGCTCTTTTTCTGATTAGTAAACACCAGGTGCTAAAATCTGTTGTTGGCATAGACAGTAAAAGCAGAGAATTGTATATATTAGTAATATACAGTAACTCTTATTTTAATATAATGACAGTTACAAAGGTATGTATCAAAACATAAAATGTAATTAGTTACATTACTTTGTTGAAATGATTAAAATAGTTACACTACTATTAAGTTTAAGATCCTGCTGACATACAAGGCCCTGCATAACCTTGCTCCCAACTACATCACCGACCTCCTGGTGAGTTACACCCCTACCCCATCACTGCGATCCTCATCAGCCCCTAAGCTATGGAACTCACTACCAAGTGACATCAGACAGTGTGAATCCACAGCCACATCCACAAGGAACTGAAGACCTATCTATTCAGACCTATGGTCTGTAATATGGCACTATGGACTCTTTATTTATATGTAGCCTTTTTATTTTTGTCTGTAAAGTGACCTTGGGTGTCCTGAAAGGCGCTTCTTTTTATATTTGAAACAAAATGTATTATTTATTTATTTATTTATTTACTATTATTACATTTTCAATAGGGTTACTTTTAATTGTAATACATTACATTCCCAAAGTAACTTCCCCAACACTAGTCATTGACATGTGATAACACTTAGTTAGCTTTGAAAAGTGATGGCAAATGGGATGACATGGGGAAAATGTTACGTATGAATGTTTATAAAACACACTGTATACTGTACAGCTGTGAATCCAACAGAAGTTCTTGTCAATCATTGTTTTGACAGGAAATGTATATGCTGGTTTCTGAAAGGTGAATAGAAAATTAATGTCAGTGTTAATGACTGTGCTTGATCAATGTTGTTAATGTTAATATTGATGTCAATGACTATGCTTTACTTTATGTTTCGTAGGAGAAGACTCAATCTCAGTGAACCTGCCAGACAATCTATATGCCTTAAAGGGATCCTGTGCTTTGATTCCTTGTTCATTTTACATCCCTGACTTTGATAGCCTGACCAAGTCTGGGTCTGTTGTTAATGGGCTGTGGATGAAAGGTGGACACTCATTTAATCGCCCGGAAGTGACAGTGGTTTTCAATGGCACTTCCAACAAAACCAAGTTGTTTGACAGAATAGAAATTACTGGAAATCTACAACACAATGTCTGCACAACAGTTTTCTACAATGTGGATCAAAGCCATGTGGGAAAATATTACTTCAGAATTGAGATGGCTGACGTATATAGAGCATCCTTTACTGAGGAATCATTTCATCTGACTGTTCTAGGTAGGTTCATCTGTATTATTATTTTTTTTTAGCCAATTCAATTATTGCAGAATTATTCAGAGCAATTCCCTAATGAATTTATTATTCAGCGTGACAAGCCAGACTATGACATCAAATGTATAGTCTCGGGAAGACGATGGCCCAGGCTCCTCTCCAAGAAAAGCCCATATTTAACTGCTCCAAAGTCAAAGCCAAAGCCTATTCAAATGATCACTATTCCTTGGCCTGTGCGTCACAGCCAAACAGTAGCAATTGGTTGAAGCCACGACCAAACAGTAGCAATTGGTTTTAAGCAGAAAGTGTCTACCTACTGTAACTGACCTACCAGGAAGCAAATGAATCCAAATGGTTAGAGATCAGACGCTATATGGAACGAAGAGAAATAAGCGGCTGATACATCAGGCTAGCTTTTCTATTTGTAGGCTAGGGCATTGCAGTAAACTTTATACTCAGCATGCCCCCTCTGTCCACACTTGGAAAGGTCTTACAAGACCATTGACACCGCTGTTGATGCATAAATTGTGGGTAATTCTAAGGAATCTTCAAACCGCAAAAAATGGAGTATTTCAGCAACCCAGGAACAGATATTTCTCAGGCAGTATGGAAGATGGTGCACCAAAAAGTGCAGATTAATACTATCAATACAAACTGATATGGTATACATGGAGTATGCACATTTATAGTACAGTACAGCAATACCCTGTCTTTGACACCACCAAGAATAACCCTGTCCTTTGGATTAAATGTGATCTAGAGGAGAGGATATTCCATGGAGCATTTACACAGAGACACCTTTTGTGGAATTTGGGTTGAAGAAAGTCTATACTAGTACTAGTCCAAAAACATAAACCAGTGCAACTAATATAAGGGGAAACTACTTTTTCTCTAAACTATAGGAACAATTTGCTGAATGCCTTCCCAGCAAACAAGCCTGCACTGGCCCCTTTCTGGCCCAATTTTGGCAGACATAAGGGCCCCGGGCGGGGCCTATGGGCCCCACAGTACTGGCCCTAGCCCACACTGCCCTTATTGGGGCCCATTAAGGCTTGGTGTGAGCTGGCCCAGAAAAAAAATACATGGGTCCTGCAAGGGCGTGTTTTCTGGATTGAGAGACTGCTTGAGGTATTTTTGAGTAATCTAACTGTTAATTTCAAGTCAAAATAAAATAAAGGCTAAACTTTGAACTCCCCTCCCAAACAGATAAATTGGAAAGGCCACATATGTCTGCGTTGTCTGAGGTGTCAGAGGGGACATCAGTGAATCTGAGCTGCACTGCTGCTGCTCCCTGTCCCTCTCAGCCTCCTACCATCACCTGGTCTCTTCCAACTGGGAACACACACACTCTCATACAGGATGAGAAACATGGCAACAGATCCCTCACATCTCTTTTGACCTTCACTGCTACCCGTAGTCACCATGGGAGAAACATCTCCTGCATGGCTTCTTACCTGAAACAGAATGGCAGCACTTTTGAAGCAAACAGCATGGTGCAGATCCTGAGAGTCCTGTGTGAGAATTGATTTTGTTCTCTTCTTGATACAGTCAAATGGTCAGATGGTGAAATGAAATGACCTGAATTGAATTGTTTATACAGCCTCTATTGTATTGTCATGTCAAATGTTTCTGATTTCAATTCAGTTAATTCACTTTCGTTCATTCATTTCAACATTGCCTCTTCTCTCTCTGCAGTCCAGCCTGCAAAAGTAATGGCCTCAGTGAGTCCTTCAGGTCCAGTAGCAGAGGGCAGTAACGTGACTCTGACCTGTAACAGCAGTGAGGCCAACCCTCCAGTGGAGAACTACACCTGGTTTAGAAGGGACCAGAACACAAGTATAGCATCTGAACAAACCCTCACCTTCAATCTCAGCTCCAGTGAGGAGGGACTGTACTACTGCAGGGCAGAACATTCACAGGGGGCAAAGGAGTCTGATGCAGTGAGACTGATGATTATTAAAGGTGCGTATTTATTTATCCACAGCTACTTCATTAATTAATCACTGCTCATTACTATTCGTTATTCTATTACTCTAGAGCAATTTTTCATCCACATTAGCCTGACTCCTTAAACACTTCCTCCTGCATTTCACATTTCAGAATGTTTGATTTGTGTCACTGATGAGTCATCAGTGATGATTGATTATACACCTGTTTACAATTTTAGCTTTAGATTTTATAATGAGGCCTAAAATGACAGCAGTTGAAATTGAAACATGAACTGAATATATTTTATTTGTAGTAGACAAAGGCTAATCTAATCTACATATTACACATGGTGGTTTGGCCATTCTCATTTGCACACAAAACAGACATAACCCTCACAAAAAACACACTGTGTACAGACTAAATACAACTAAATACTCTTCATTTCAGATAAATATTTTCCTAAGATGGATATTTTCCTAATCATCGGAGTATCAGCAGGATGTCTGGCAACACTAATCCTTATTGCTGGTGTGATCATTTGTGCTAAGAGGTAGACGTTTTCCAACATCTGTAGCTCTTGGGCAAGGCACTGTGTGCTGTGTGTATTTAACTAATTCATGACAGGGGTGAATGCAGAGACCAAATTTTCCTCACATGGTGAAAATTGTATATATACTTATACTTACTGTAAGGCCATCTGAGCCTATTCAATCTCACTGTGTTTCTCTCTACACTCAGAATACACTTTGAAATGTTTTTGCTACGACAATATACAGTATGAAACTAGTTGCCATACTGTTGCCATTCTCAGTCATTAATGTTGTCCTTCTCTGCTGCTTGTACTAATACTAGCCTATATGAAGTGTAATTATCCCCAAACAAATGTTGTGTTCCTGTTTCCTTTCAGACACAAGTCAACATCAGCTACAGAGCATGCGTCTGAGAGTGAGGCACAGGTACAGTGATGTGGTCAAATAGCACAGTGGTCAAATAGCTCACAATGTGATTCTGAACCATTTCACAGAAGAACATCATTTCCCCATAGTCCTGTTTTTGTCTGTATTTTTGCCTCTCTGATGTCAATGCATTAGTCAATAAAGACTAATGAAAGATGTCAACATTACAATGAGAAATTGTTTTGAAACGTAACGTGGTGTAATTGGCCTTTTAGACCTCAGAAATGTGTGACGAGGACGGCACTGCTGACGGACCCAGGTCCACAGCAGACCAGCAGGGAGAGGTCCACTATGGGGAGATCGACTTCTCCAAAATGCCCCTCAGAGACACCAAAGTGGACCCTGAGCAGGAGCAGGGACCACAGCAGGAGACGGAGTACGCAGAGGTCCGTCTGTCCAATAGAGACGCTCCGGCTAGTGTCGCTAGCGATCATACAGACCAGGACAACGAAGAGCTTTACGCCGAAGTATAGAAGTAACTGAGGACTTTGATTCTCGTGTCTATATGATATGTGTTTTTTTACACATTTTATTCTATAGCATCTCTAGAATTTTTTTATATTTTGGTTATAATTTATAATTTATGCATATTTTCTATCTGTATTATGTAAGAAATGTGTAATTTATGAATATTATTCACCTGGGTGAAAATTGTGTGTATATACTGTGGGATGTATCTCCTCTGACAGACAAAGCAATTGGGCAGGATTCAGATAATCCACCCAGAAGCATGGGTTAGCCTGCTATGAAACAGCTTTCAGCCTCCTGATCAAACAAACTGTCACACAGCTCAAGGCAGAATGCTTTTAGGCACAAGAGCAAATAACCAATGATTTCACATGATTGAAATGATGCTGAATTTTAACAATAATTTGTTTAATGCCATTGTAGTAGACTATGCAAAGTATGTTTTTGAAATGTGAGTAGGCCAACATGTTTTGGCATCCATGTATTTACAGTATTAATTACAGAAT
>JASCQY010000057.1:1134066-1153394 GCA_030264315.1 Sardinella tawilis | reverse complement strand
GGGGGGTTTGGGGTTAAGGGTTGGGGATGGTTGCGCCGTCTCATGTGGCGCTCTGCCCTTTCCCAGGGTCACAGGTCACATCTTTGAAGTGTTGTGTCACAAATGTTTCGCTCGGGTCGTGGCTCAGGCAACGGGGACACGTTTATTTACCAAGAGAGATGGAGCCGTAGGGCACCCGCCCACCCGCCCGTCAGCCCGGCTGCTGACGTTCGAGTGAGAATGGTGGCAATTAAAAACCTCCACATGCTGAACTCATTTGAGTCATCAGGAGCTGTCTGCTCATTCCATTGGCCACGGTGTTCGTGAAAGCCTGTGATTTGTCTGTCTGTGTTGACATGCAGAGTAAGCGACACCCCTAACAGATTTTAGTCCCTCTCCATCATGTGCATTGTGCACACATAGCTCTTTTGATTTCCAGAAGCAGGCAAATTAAACAACAAACAAGGTCCGTCTGAATGCCTCTCAACCAACTATCATTTTGGCCTAGTCAGTAGTCTGAGGTAAGACATCTCACCACGATGCCCCATTTAGGAGCAGTCTGCTGTCTGACTCTTTTGTCCCAGCCAGGCCACCGTCACAAGTGCTGTGCGGTAGGCATAAGAACACATATTGGGGGGAGAAAAGAGAGAAAAGGCTGACCCTGTGAACCAGACTGAATGTGTCGTTTGACGCATGATTCACACTGTTGAATAAGGTCTGACTTCAAAGCTTGTCTGACCCAACAGCCACTCTCTGTGTTTAGCTGTTTTTGAAAAATAGCAGAAAGCCCTTTATGTTTTCTCTCAGCCCTTTATTATGACACAACTGAATTATAGGTAAGTTTGGCCAAACACTGTGTCATTTGATAAAAGACTCTCACTACATGTTTTTTTCTTTCCCTGAAAGAAACAAAATTATGGCTATCAGTTGCATGGAATTCCCCCAACTCAAGTGAAATTCTCATTAAAATGTATCAAAATTATCTGAAAACAGGTAACAGTTTCTCCAGGCCAAAGCTATGCATTTTATGACTCCCCTGTAGAATTACAGGCAAATACATCACTGACGAAAAACAGGAATTGGCCACGAAGGCAACTATAAAACACATATTTATTCGGACGAACTAGAGGTTTGATCTGCCGAGCCTTCCCCTGGGGTGTCTCTCTCTCTCTCTCTCTCTCTCTCTCTGTCTCTCTCTGTCTCTCTCTCTTTTTCACTCTGATGCTCGGTCTCATAGATGCAGCATTCATCCAGTTTTATCTTAACCGTTTCCTGCTTGTAATCTGACAGCTAGGCCACTGAAATACGCTCCGACACCTGAAAGGACCTTTTGTGCGGGGTCCCCTAACCACACTAAATCCAGCAAGGATTTTTTTTTTCTGCACCCCCACCCTTAACCCCTCCTCACTTTAGCAATTAAATAGAGACTACCAGAAACAGGCCAGCTGTATATTACACTTCACAAAATGTGTGTTCAATAGAGTTACAAATACAACAAAAAAAGAAAATAGACTTTGTACATCTCAAAACCCAGGCATTTGGAGGTAGTTTTTGAACATATGCAAAACTGTGGTGGAGATACTTTATCTTCTCCTGGTTAAGGTGCCTGAATGTTTTTTTTTCCCTTTGGGCAAACTAAACTGGCAAACTGATATATTTTTGGATGTTATAAAATGTATTCATATGTGAAAGCCACAGGAAAACGGAGCTTTTGCCTCACCAGGTGTTAGTGGTTTGCTTTAACCACTGTTTTGCCTGCGTCGCGCTGGCTGTCAGCGGATGCCCAATGCCCTGCTAACATAGGCAGCTGCATACCTGGTTTGTTTGTTGGCAATGTTGACGGACATGCGGACGCTGAAGGTCAACCATGAAGAGGAGGTGCACAGTAGCTATGGTGATCCTGAGAGATACACACTGCATGAAGCTTTGGGATGGAATATCTGTTAGTTAGGATGAAGTGTGTGGAAGAGCAGACACGTCTTGTCTTGCACATGGATCATTGAATGGGGCTGTTGTTTATTTATTTATTTCATTTAGTCAAACTGTTTAGAAAGACAAAATACAGACGATAAGAGTAGCCTATATTTTCCCCATATGACACTTTTATTAGTATTTTATATTAAAGTGCATATGAAGTTTATTTTCTGATTTATTATATTATCTGTTCTGTCTATCCTCTGTTATGTACTTTCTCCTGTTTTTATACCAGACGATAGCCTACAATCATTTTTTACACAACAGTATCTAAAGTATCATTAGTCGAAAGCAAAATGATTTTATATCTATCCATATCCAAAAATGAAGAATAAAAAGCAAACGACAGAAAGAACTACACTATATAGAGAGTTCAGCATCACAGTTCACTCAAGCCTAGAAAAAAATATGTGTAATAATGACTTTAGGGTTTCATATTCACTCTGTAAGATTGCTTACAGAGATACAGCGTTGGCCATGATGTGGTGTAGTTTTGATAAACATACATCCACCTAGACTACAGTATTCCAGACTCATACTCATTACCCTCCCCTTGCCCAACAAGAGGGTGGTTAGCCCACTGCGACCCACTGTGAGTCAGATAGAAGGTGTAGCCTCATTGCTATGGTCTGACTCATAGAGCAATGGGAGAGACACAGCAGAGAGACTCATTCTCACAATCAGGATCAGATTTGCTGTTGCCTATTTGGCCAAATGAGTAGCACACAGAAGCAGTTTGGTTCTGACTCAGTGTGTCACTCTCGTAATACAGACAGTATATATAGAGAGAACTATAAAGGAGTCATGTTTGACTTTATTAGGTTTGATGTTTGTGTGCCAATTACCAACCCTATGGGTGTGATGGTTAGCAGGCATATATGATTGACAACTGATGGAAATATAGGCTCATATACTGTACAGTATGTGTAGGCTATCTCTAAGTTGCTTTGGATAGAACAGTTCACACTGTCAAGCTTTTACAGATTGTTGTAAAAAGTCTGATGAAGTTTGCTCCAACTTTTGCTCATTTTCCCCAGAGAAGAACAAATAAAAGACATGTTGACCCATTATAGAAAAGGGGTTTAAAATGTTGAGGTTGATCTCAAACCTGTTGCAAAGTATTTTTTTTCCTCTTCAAACTGAAGAATCATTCATGGCTCCAAACTGGTTCACACCCAGCCCAGAGAAAATTACCACAGCTAGTTTGAAAGCGCCGTGTAAAAGAAGTTTGTCTGCCTAGCTGTATTAGCACCATAAGGGTTGCTGTCAATTACATTCAGATGCATAACACAGAAAATTTCAATATTTCACAAGCATGTAGCTGAAGCTTCCTGTATTATTACTTGAGCCTATGTTTATCATTTTATTTGGTTTCACTTAAGTAACAACATTGATATTGACTCTAATAATAGACAACACCTGATATCAACCAAAAAAAAAAGAGCGATAAATGAAGTGTTTTGTTTCGTCTTATCCACGCATACTGGCAGATGCTGTGTGTGAGTGTGGGTGGTCCAAAAAAACAGACATATTTCTGCTACCCATTTGGTGGCAAGGCAGCTAGATATTCAGTGACTTACTAGAGCTCTGTTAACACTTCATAAAGTAAAGTGCTGTGTGTTTCATGTGTTGCAGATAGCTATTTTTCCTCAAAGTGGAATATTAAAATTGGACTATATAAAGCAGTTTGCCTCAAGAGAAATAGGACTGTAACAACTGATTGTACAGTTAAATTACAGTGTGTGTGTTTGTGTGTGTGTGTGTGTGTGTGTGTGTGTGTGTGTGTGTGTGCACATATACACATATGCATGCCTGCATGTGTGTGTGTGTGTGTGTGTGTGTATGTGTGTGTCTGTGTGTGTGTGTGTGTGTTTGCGTGTGTTTATTGGGGGCTACAGTGTCTACACACAGAAGCACACACTATTTCTGCGTTGAGGTTTCTGTCCTCTCAACCTCCCATAAATTCCCCAACATCACTGAACTGACACATTTATGTCTTACATTAATATTTAGTCTCTGTATAAAATTTGGTATTTTTTGGCCTTTTTAATATGTTTTGGATATATATTTGTCTGTGTTGGTATTCTTTCAATGTCAACATCAATATTGTTTGGTTTGGGCATTAGAACCGTTATGTTGCCAGGAATTCTAGAACATTCTGTGCCAACAGCTAACCAAATAGACCGTCATTCTACCTGAGGAGGTACAGAAATGGCCAGAAATGTGCTCAAATATTTCCAATTTTAAAGTTAGAATTGGGGCATATGACAGATTCAGACTCAATGTCAGACTCAGTCTGTAACTGTGTTTGGGTGCCAACTCTGTGCGCAGACACAAAAAGCTAGAGGATATGAGATTGTTTATCCTGTTGTAGTCATAAACATGTACGTCAGTACGAAGATTGTCTGTTTTCGACTACGGTATTCAAGCCGTTATAGGGTCCGTCTCTTTCCTGTAATTGTGTGAGCCTAATGTTGCGTTATGAGAAATTGTCAGGTCGACCCGGACCAACTGGGAGTAATAGTGGCGGGCTGTGAGAGCCTGCCCAGCTGCAAGGCCTTCCCCCTCCCTAGTGTTTCAGGTGTGGGAGCCAAAAGTAATTGCGGTAATACATTTCACCGGTCAGTGCACAGTGTAGTGTAATTTAATCTGATGAACGACAGCCCTGAATGTGCAGCATGGTTTAATTTCTTTTCAGATTAACGATCGGTTGAGTCCCTCAATTTTCGAGCGCTCATAGCACCTACGGAGCTTTGTGTTGGTGGGCGCACACAGATGCTAAGAGCCAATACAGCGGCTCTCTTCACAACAACAATGGCAAAACGCACTCACAGGCATGCATGCCCACACACACACACACACACGCACACTCATACACACACACACACACACACACACACATGCTGTACACATGCACACACACACTCACTCATACACACAGTTGCGTTAGAGGGGTGTGTGAAGGGGCTTCTTGCATCTCCAATGCGCCAGGGAACAAATGGTTAGTGGGTCAGTCTGTTGTTTCAGAAGGAGAACAGCTTATTTTGATTTCGGCAGCAAAGAAAAAAAAAAACCTCAGTCAGTGACTCATTCAAGGAAAAGGGCAAAGCTGGTCGCCTGGGCTGCCAGGGTGGCTAACACAGTGGACACGGCGCACGAGAGAGAGAGAGAAAGAGCGCACGAGAGACAGAGAGGGAGAACTGAAACGAAAGACTCACACACTCTTGCGAGGGGCCATTGTTTCTCTCCAGATAGACAAATATGAGCAAAGTGTTGCCAAATGTGTCGAATGAACCACAGCGCAGACAGTTAAATCTGGACTCAAGGCACTGCCAGTCAAACTAAATTACTCCAAACTGGCTCTCTGTTCTCCTCAGGCAGGGTTTGTTTGTGTATACGAGTGGCTGACTGTGCCACAAAGGGACTTTTAGGTCAGTGGTGCTCAGTTTAGTTGGAGGCCTCACACAGTAAATACTAGGCCTACTAATGATACACTACTTCAGGCGCTTTATTTTTCTGTCACGGTTACTCGCTACAGTTGTTTTACATTCATGAGTGATACAGAGCTCTCACAATTATGTTTTTGCTAATCCTTGAGAGGGAAGTCAGTTTGGTGTCCTTTTTTTAAGCAATAATATTTATAGAAGTATAATTATATAACTAACTATTTTAGTGGGAGTACAGAAAGATTAAAGAGCCACAGCACTCATAATACAACCTTTAGTCTGTTGTAAAGCAAGCGCCTCCATACCTGTAACTGTATCCTCTTTCTGTAAGGCCAAACATTTTTTTCAGCAGCTTTAACTCTTCAAATTTTCAAAAGACACCTCAAAGGTAAACAACTGTCTCACATGGTCTTTACAATGCCTCTGTGGTGTAAAGGTGTGTGTGTGTGTGTGTGTGCGTGCGTGCGTGTGTGTGTGTGTGTGTGTGTGTGTGTGTGTGTGCGTATGGGTGTGTGTGTGTGTGTGTGTGTGTGTGTGTGTGTGTTTGTGTGTGTGTGAAATGAATACCAGTAATGTAAACGTGGTTTACAGCATGCAGGGCAGACGTACTGTACACAACCTGCGTGTCTGTCAGTCATGCGTTGTAAGGCGTCAATGCTGTGTCTGAGTGACTGATTGATGGCCACTGAGAGACTGTCTGTTAGTGTTAGATCAACAGCAGTGTTCATGCATCTGCCTCCCCCTCAACCACCACCTCCCTCATAGCCAGGGTGAAAAGAGCCGAATTCTGGGATTAGCTGTGTTTGCTTTGCACCCAGGTGTTGGGGAGGGGGGGCTCGCCACATACCTGTTAAAGGAGGGGGGCTACAAACCAAGTAGGAGTCCACTAAAGACATCATTAGCCGAGACAATTGTGTGTGATTTTTTTTTCTTTTTTTCTTTTTTTGCACAGCTCCCCCTCTGTTTGAAGTCTAATCTCGAAATTGTGCAATGGTTGGGTTCAGTCAAAACATGGCAATTTAGTCAAAGGACCGTACTTCTTTCTGTCTGATCATTTTTCAGACGCTGGAAGCGGTTCTGTGGAGCTGCTGTGCTCTAGCAGATGGATGTTGATTTAAAGGTCTCCCAGCACCTAACTGATTTGAAACCGATGGTTTGATTGGACGTGAATGACTTTCTTGCTGGCTTGGCTGAGTAACTACTTCATCTGAAAAAAAACAAAAAACAAAAAACAAAAAAAAAACAAAAAAACAAGAGCTCTAAAAAGTCAGGCAGATAAAAAAGTGATTTGCAGTGTATATAATTTGATTGTAACAGAATAATTGCTGGTTGGAAGTGATTGTCCCAAGATTGTGGTATTCTTAATTAGTCTCTCCAATCTGGAGAGCTTGAGCCTCTACTCTGAAGCCGGCAGCTGTTTGCAATTGTAGTTGCACAATGTCCCTGACAAAAATTTCAGTCTTTATACTGTTTATGACACATCTTATTTTTATGACATATATGTACCCTATATATTATTTACAACACATGTTTGAAGAATGTGACGGCCTTAGAAGGCAAATAGGTATTGATAATTCTGGTATCATCCAAATTCCTCTTCAGTAATCCTTTAAAGAGCTACAGCAGGAAAATTGCAGCATTGCTTAACTCTTAGAGTTTTTTTAATCTGACATTTCAGTCATAAGATTGAATCATTTTCATTTTTTAGATAAGCATGAGGTTTTACAACACCCCAGCAGTTTGCAATAAACAAGCGAAAACACTGATCAAGACCGACAGATCCTTTCGCAAAACAGCTGCACTCGTTTACTCTGCATGCTTTCATTCTGACTGCTTTGGCCCCACTGCCAGTCGACGCTATTGTTAGTTCCAGAATGTTCTGTCATGTGTGACTACTACGCTTTTCAAAAATATCTTGATCATACACTTCATCATTTACTGTATAAGTTAAACTTGAGAACTCTTCCTGTTTATCTCAAGTAAATAGATAGGAGGATTCGGTCTCCAAACATTCAGCACAGCTTTTTAGACCAACCAGATGCAGTTTTATTGTTCTCGACTCTTGCAAAGATCTGTTCTCCTGTGTAATTATGTGGAGGCATGGGATTGGAGTTTATCCAACCCATCATCACACACACACACACACACACACACACACACACACACAAACACACACACACACAGTTTCTTGTAGTCTTCATGATACTGGCGTGAAACTGTAAAGTGTAATTTATTTCTTTATTTCTCTCTCTGTGGTGAAAGGGGATGGAACTGGGATGGAACTTGGTGTTGACGTGCTAACGGCGCTCAGCATGAGACCCGACAGCTTCGTTGATGATGCATATAACCATGTATCACAAAACCTCCATCCATCCACCCCCCCACCTACACACACACACACACACCTACACACACAGAGAGCCACCCACACACCCATATGCACACACACACATTCACCATATGCATTCCTCCAGGATCGCCAGGGCAAGGACAATTACAGCACTGGCACAATCCTTTCAAGGCTAATAAGCTCAAGTGTTTTCAACAAAGCTCAAAGAAAAATAAGCTGGCAGCGTCTCTCTCTGGAGCTCGTGTATTTGTCATGGCCCCGGGCCCATCGTTTTACTGCAAACAGTCACGCCTGTCCTGAAGACACGTCTGATTGCAGCCAGCGGGACCCAGACCCGACGCTAGCACTTGCGGATGGTGTCAGGTCGCAATGCGGGAAGTGTTAATGGATGGATAATCCAGCTAATATGGCAGAAACAGGCTTCCTTCACCTCCTGGTACTGGCCAAAAAAAAATCCAGCCCCCACCCCCCCACCCCAACCCCCCCATCCCACGCCCTGCAAAGAAATAATAAAGAAAGGCCCACTGATTTGGGAACTGTGCTTTGAAACTTGATGCTCTGAAAACGCACACCTCAAGAAAGACAGAAAGATGAGGAAAACGAGAAGAAAGAAAGAAGCTCCTCTTAATCATGATGTGGATTTGTAGACACGGCATGCAATTAGTTGAGGTGCATTTTGTTTGGTGAGGATTCTAACCACCATCCTGCATTTGCATGGACCGCAAAAGCACACGTATGCGCACGTTGTCCTCTGCTGAGAGGGAAATGAATTAGATGATTCCTCTGTTAATGTCACTGTATATGTGAAACGTACACAACCTCTTCCTCAGTGTCACGCACAGAAACCATCCACTCCACCCACACACGACAGCCAGCCTAGTTTCACGAAGAAGACGAAATGGTTTACAATTAATCGGAGATCCAAACAAATAGTCCTCTGCTCCAAACAGCGATAGAGCTCCTCAGGGTCTTGAAAACGGGAGAAAATGGGTTTCTGCGTGTGGTCAGGCGGGGACCACAGGGGGACGGCTTGGGTGCTGCCCACTTAAAGACTAGAGGCTGTCTTTAATTTTCAGTCAACTTCTCACAGAGGCCAGAGGATGTGGCCTGAAATGAGACAAAGCGAAGCGAGAGGCACACTTCCCCCTTTTCCTCTTGCTCCTCTGCCTTCATGCAATTAACATGGCTGAGTTCAAGGGAAAGTGAGGGAGGACAACATAAAAAAAAAAAAAAAAAAAACGAGGAGAAAGGAAAACAGAGAAAATGTTTTTGCGGAAATCACGTTTTTTTTCTGTTTGTTTTTTTTCTTTAACTTTCTGTCAGTGATTGAGACTTGCTTCCTGACTTCTTAAAAAGGAAACCACATACAGTATACTGTATGTGTGCCTGTGTTTGTGAGTAAGCTTGAATATGTGCATGTGTGTGTGTGTGTGTGTGTGTGTGTGTCCTCATGCATGTGTCTTTGTGTGTGTGTGTGTGTGTGTGTGTGTGAATGTCCAAACAAAAATAATTACCAAAGGCGAGTGTGCCTCAGCTGCTGCTGCCTGCTGTCCGTGGCTACTGAGGCCAAAGAGGCCCGTGGCCCAGCATGGCGGTGCGGTATGCCGGGTCGGGTCGAGCCAACGTCCCTGCGGCCCCCGGGGTTCGGGCAGGAAGTGGTGGCTGCGGGGCCACGAAGGCCTGGTGAATGGCCTCCATTGACACCAACCGAAATGATAAGGCTCATTTAGCTAAGTGTAATTGGGTGTTTTTTTGCGGAGTGGAGTCGCTCAGCTTGACTGGCCCCAGAGAGGTCCCTCTCAGCTGTACCCACAGATACAGTAGGAGGGATGGAGAGAGAGTGAGAGAGAGAGAGAGAGAAAGAGAGAAATGGAAGGAGTGAGGGAGGAAGAGATGGTGTAAGGTTGGGTAAACTTACAACCACATATACAGACAAACACACACATACAGTACATTATGTGTGGCCTACACACACTCATGCATAGAATATTGCTGACATACATGTACACAGAGACACACTCACACAGTCAAGAGCATACATTACTTGTGTGGTTACAGAAAAGAAAGATCTTTGAGACACACTGCTTGAACTCATTGACACATATAGCATTTATACAATATCTTCAGCTTGCCAACCCCACCCGCCCTTGAAACATCTGCAGTGCATAGGCATTGTTTGCTTATAACAGGCCGAGTCGTCTGCAGACACAAACATTTCCTCTGACTTCCGGTTCCTTTCAGCAACACGCACCCCATCCCAAAACCCCCCAAACTCTCCCCAACCCCCAACCCCCATTCACCCTGCCCCATATCTCCAGCTGAAGGTTATGCTGTTTGATAGCCATGTCATAACACATGTGATAGTTTTCACATAAAATGAGAAAGACTGCAGATGTGCAAAAGTTTTTTTTTTTTCCTTCTTCCTTGGGAGAACTCTTTTCTCCTCTCTGCGAGTTTGGGTTGAGTGCGGACAGGCAGCTGTATGACAAGCTCCCCCTGTCGCCGTGCACCCTGGAAAAAGGCAGCAGAGTGCAGTGCGGCCAGGGGAGTGTCTGTTTATCAGTTTTTCTGAGCCATGAAGGTCTCTTCTTAGAAGGTGGGGAGTGCTGCCGGGTTTACCACACTCTGCATGCCTGGAGGCAGTCAAGGCTGTCATTTTGGGAGTGTTGGGGTTTGCTGGTCATCATTGCTGTCCCATCAATCATCCTGTGCTTCCAAGAGCAAGTCATGCAATTCGGATGATGGTCAGGCCTTGTTATAGCTCTCATGTCTCATTTTTCTTAGTAATGGCATGTGATTTGAGTCACATCAAAATGACTGCACTGTTGAAATGAATGTTACTGATAATGGATAAACAACATCATGTTGGATAATGGGTTCAGAAAACAAATGATCTTCCATAGATTTTTCTTTAGCGCTTGTTGGAACTTAGAAACTTACAAAGGTCTTTGAACAGGGTCTTAGTCATTTTCCCTCAACAGTTGCTCTAAAAAATGTTCTTTTTCTGACATTATAGTTGTCAGAACTTGTGTAATGATGTAACTCTACACCCAGACATGGCATGCACATACTACATAATCTGACAGATAACAGTTAAAATGAGAGGAAAGATCACACTGTTCCCGACACCTTTCCAATTCCTTCCCTCCTGGCTCAAGAAGAAGACAAGGAGCTGTCCACACTCGCTGAGATGACAAAGTTTCTTAGTGACGGAGGCAGAGGCCAGAGGCAGCCAGACTCACACAGACATTGAACCTGAGCAGAAATATGAACCAAACCCATCAGTGAGCCTTCATAATATTTAGCTATGGATTTGATTCACGCCTCGTATGATTAGCCGAAAATATGGGAACTCGTTCATTTAGCCACGCTCTACATTCTGTGGCTGAAGGTAACAGTGTGCAGTGTACTCATACCACCCACCCCTTCATTGCTTTATCTTCCTCCTCCTCCTCCTCCCCCTTCTCCTCCTCCTCTTGAGAGTATGTGAAATCTTAAAACAGCATGTTGCTTGCCATACTTTTTCAGTGATGTCATGTTAAGAGCATGGACAAGCAGGCCTCTTTAATTTAACACAAGTGTCTGCATATGACATACATCTCATAAGCACATAGAGGGAGGGAGGGACAGAGAGAGGGAAAGAGAGAGAGAATGTATGGGGCTGTGCTGTGAGGGTGTTTTTCTCTTTTTTTCTTGTTCACATGGAGTGCTGTATGGGTTTTCATCTCTCTAATGGATGGCCCTGTTCTCTGGCTGTATGCCTGAATGCAACAGCATCACTCAGCATTATCTGTGCATTCGACCCAAGACAGCTGGGGTGTGATGGTGAGGTGGGGTGAGGAGGGGTGGGAATCGTTTGTGCTCTGTCTTGGCACAGAGGCAGGCTGAGATCTGTTTACTGCTGGCGCTGATGTCGAACAGTGTTGAAGTACCAGGGATTACCCCAAGTATGTCTCACCCCAAGCCTTTCACAAGTGTGTGTGCGTGTGTGTGTGTGTGTGTGTGTGTGCGTGTGTGTGCGTGTGTGTGTTTGTGTGTGAAGTGTATGTCAGTGTGTGTGTTTGAGGTGTGTGTCTTTTTATTTTGCCATTTCCCGTCCCTTTCAGTGCAAGATTAACCTCTTCTCTCTCTCTCTCTTCATAACGGCTCAGGACTGTCCATGAACTTAATCAGTTCACATGTGCTTTTTTAACTCTTAAGACACAGTGCTCTCCAATCCAGTGTTCAGAAACAGACTGGTCTCAGAATCCTTGCTGTTAGTCCAGGCCAGAATAATGTATTGCCTTACTTACTATCTGACATAGATAGGGGCACAGGTTTGCTGGATCAGTCTGCAATCAGTCTTCTCCCTCTAATTTAAGGGATCTCTCCAAAATGACCTCACACACACACACACACACACACACCTAGGCTCTGGGCTTGAGTCACCTGCTAAGTCATCAGGAATGCGTGGATGGTGTCTTCCCCTCACTTTGAAGGGCCAAATTTGTCTGTCGTAATTGAAGGCTGTTATCGTCTCTCTGTGATTAATGTTCATTTTATGTAATGTCTGAGACTGTTACTCTGTCCGCAGGTTAAAAAGAACTTCAGGCTAATTTGTGTCCTATTTTTTTCCCTTTTTCCTTCTTATTCTCTGTATCCAGCTTGTCTGTTCCGGTACAACTGGCTGTCTCTCGTCTACCTCATATACCTCCTGCTTATCCCACTTTTCGCCGAGCCAACGAAGACAACGATGCAAGGTACTGTAAAGCTCAGAGATTTTTGCTAAAAAAAAAAAAAATGAAATATGTACTGAATAGTGATGTCTAAATCTCTATATGGGTGAGAGGAGCAGTGGAAGGGAATGACTAATTGACTCCCATTGTGCAACAGTGAGTCAAAGGCCATGTATGTGTCACAGAGGCGGTTTTGTGGCGTGACCCGGTCATTGTTGGTGTCAAACCTCCCAAAACCATCGATGTACTTCCTCTTGCTTTGACTTCCTCTCAGGAAGGAGGGGAATAAGGCTTAGAGAGAGCCTTGGAAACCCTTATGCAAATTTCTTTTTATTTTTCAACTCTCACCGTAATTTGTTCTGAAGCCATGGAGGCAAACATTGAGCCCCTTATTGAAGTTGTTGTGATTTCAGTACACTACATCAGAGTTTGGGGTCACAAACCTGAAGCCATGTCTCATCATCCAGACAATTCCTCATGTGATTTATTGCATGGAGAATGGTCTTTCTCAGACGATCAAAACACATCCTGAATACATTACCATCTTTGGACAATTTTAAACTTGGACATGTCAAAAACAATCTGCAACATTAAAAATACACATTACACTTTAATGTCAGTTTGCTAAGTGCTGAGGTTGTATTATGGGAAAGTTAAGGTCCGTAAAACATAAACGACATTGCAAATCAGTATTCTTTTGGTGTGGGAGTGAATTACCATTTTTCTGTCTCTCTTTTGAAAAATAGGCGGAATGCATATTAGCCAGGAGGTGATATCACCACTTAGTACGCTCGTGAGAAGTAGGCGGAATGGGAGTTTGATGAAGCTAGCCAGTCTACCCAAGGGGTCACCAGATCATCACTCTGTGCTCTTGAACTTCAGGCCAATGTTGGATGCATAACAATTTATTATGTTAATTACCCACACGCTTCTAAAAGGGGATTTTTAAACACTTCTGTGAAGCATGTGTTCTTTAAAAAAAAAAAAAAACAGAACCCTCTGCATTTTGCAAGATCATGCAATTGCAATCCCTTCCCTTTTCTTTATCCAGGCAAACATTTCATGTGCAGCAGCACGGCTTTGCTTGTTATCTCGAGAATAACACCCTCCTTCTTTCAGTCGTGGCATCTGGTCTTCTTTACTTTCCTCCCGTCCACCTGACACAACAAACTGAGGCGGTGGAAGTTGTCATAGTCTGCACATGTGTGTTTGGGTTCTCCACATGAAACCCCATAAAGAAAGGCCAGATGAAGTCAATGCACCATTCTCGTGGTCCTTCGGCACGTCCAGGCAGTGTTTAGGGGGGTTGAGGGTTGAACAGATTGACAAATGGCTATACATAACTGACTGTAAGTTGAAATGTACATTATTGTATTGAAAACAAATGTCAAATCAACCACACGTGTGCACATTCTAGCAATTTGTGTCTGTTTAGAACTCTATTGAACAATTAAACTGCACTTTACGAAACTACAGTCTGGTTAAGCATTGAAAAAACTGTTTTGATATTTTAAAAAAAAGTTAGCACCCCATGCAGAGGTCATTTCCCCTCCGTTAAAACCATGAGGTCTTGCGATAAAAAGTAAACACATCCCATAGTGTCATTGCTTCCCATCTGTAAAGTGATGGTCAGTTTCCCTGTTTGATGTCTGAGGTCATTCCCACTCACTGGCCCTGGATGTTTGACCCTGATCTGGCATCTTCAACAGGAACCTCTGACTGAGGTTTTCCTAGTTGACAGCTTTAGTTCCTGAGGCCAGTTCCATGCTGGCACATTCAGTTCCTGCGGCGGCTATTCCAAAACTGACTCACTTAGTTCCTATGGCTAGCTACAAACTGACTTGTGTAGTTCCTGAGGCCAACTACAATCTGACTTGCTTAGTTCACAAGGCCAATTCCAAATTAGATCCTGAGGCCAATACAAAATTCATGCTGCATTTACAGTACTGTACATGGACACTTTTTTTCATTCTGATAAATCCCAAATTAATCAGATTAACAGAGTACGTGTAAATCAAAAACTGCAGCTGTACTTATTATCCATTATAAATCAGATTAAAAGTGAAAATTTAGTGTCAATGTTAACATGCCTATTATTTTATTTTTCAGGCTAGTTTACAATTATCTGACCTATTTAGTTCCAAATTCAAGTCACTCCATTTTAGTTCCTGAGGCCACATCTACAGTACATGTAGTTTAGTGTCCTCCAACCTGACTGATGGGTGACAGAGTGACTGCCTCACACACAGCTGGAGCCATGCTGAATCTCTGTCATTGTTTATTTAAGCAGAAGAGTGGCATCTCTCTGAGAGACACACTCAGGGGAGTGACAGATTCAGCCTCTCAGGCTTGGACTTGTGTTTGTTTCTCTCTTCAAGTCTTTGACATACTTTTTCACAGCGTGTTTGAACTTGCTGCGCGTGTTTTACCTGCCTTGTCCATCAACAGGTGAGGATTCTCTTGCCCCAAGGGGGAACAATAAGGAGCTATTTCCCTTGACAAGGTGACAGAATTGAAATGGGTCGAAGTCACAGTGGGTTTTAGCCCCAGAGCTGTCATTAGGTCTGCCGGATCTCCCACAGATCTGGCCTGCATCATAGCCGAATCTGATCCAGGTCTGTGACATACTGTAGATTGCCATAATTATGGATGACGCAAGGATCATAAACTGTATAGGGGAGAGAAGAAGTTATGTCAGTGTCAGCGGCATGACATATTAGTTCAGAGAGTGTTCTTCGCATGTCATCCTCTTGCTGATGTTATAACTTCTGCTTTGTAAGACACACCGCACCGAGTCAAACCGACTGTTCCTACTGAGAGATTTCGTGTTTTGTTTGTGATCCCAACCATGTTCTTCTTCTGAGCTGAACGAGTAAAACACACAGCCGGAGACTCCAGAATTCTTAGAGCAATAAAAAAAAAAAAAAAAAAAAACGGTCTGTTAAATCTCTACAAGCAAATGTAAATATCAGATGTGGCCTCACAATATAGCGGGGACTATAACAGCGCGCTCAAACAAGAGAGAGAATAAGACCTCACTGGACGGGATTACAGTGACTCGTGTTTGAACCCAGCAGTGCGGAGCCCGGTGGGGCTGAGGGCTGTGGGTCAGGAGTGCACCTTGCAGACCGGGAGCAGCTGACAACAGCTGGAGAGGACAGATTGAGGCATCTACCATCCCTCCCACCCCCCACACACCTCCCAACTTCTTTCTTTCCTGCTCTCTCTCTCTCTCCCTCCCTCCCTCTCTCTATCCACCTCCCTTTGTTTCTCTCTCTCTCTCTTACT
This sequence comes from Sardinella tawilis, assembly GCA_030264315.1. Lineage (NCBI taxonomy): Eukaryota > Metazoa > Chordata > Actinopteri > Clupeiformes > Clupeidae > Sardinella > Sardinella tawilis. The sequence continues at coordinate 1,137,642 of JASCQY010000057.1, read as the reverse complement.
CAACTTGCTCTATTTCTCTCTCTCTCTCTCTCTCTCTCTCTCTCTCTCTCTCTGTCTCTGGCAGCAACTGATCCCTCTTCTCCTCCTCTTCCTCCCACCAGACGTTTGTCATTCGATGTCTTCCACCAAGAGGGAATAAACGAGCGCATTATTCAATAAAACAGCCCCGAGGACCCCCTCCCTCATGGCCAGAGAGATACAATAACAGGAACAGTGTAGGTGGGATTGCATAGACAAGCAGCTGAGCTTTGCTATGCGCTCTGTGTCACAGACAGTCTCTCCTGACTGTCATTTTTATTAAGGCGATAACAATTAGCTATTGTTTCACTCCTGCAAAAAAGAAAGAAAGAAAGAAAGAAAGAAAGAAATCCCTGGTGCACAGGCAACATGTTTTTCGTCAGTATGTTTTTTTCTTCATCCGCAAAGCTGGCAGAGAATGCAGGGCAGTCCATTAGCGGTGGGCGTGTGTTGTGCACTTTTTACATTGTCAAGGAGTGGATCTCTTTCCTTATGATCTTTTCACTTTTGTGTAGTACAGGGAATGTGTTTGATCAATGCTCATTTTTCTCGGATTCTTGCTGTTCTCTGACAATCCCGCGTTTGGTGGGTGGACAGTCGTCAGGTCGTATTTTACAGTTCGTAAGCGCAGTAGGTTAAATTAGTCCAAGAGGCACCCGAGCATCTGCTAGATCACTTCGGCCTAAGAGGGTCTGTGCGTGCGTGTGTGTGTGTGTGTGTGTGTGTGTGTGTGTCTGTGTCTGTGTCTGTGTGTGTGTGGAGAAGTAGATTTATGCCAGGCGGGAAAACGTGAAGGCCTCTGTGGCCCTCTCACACACTCGGCACTCTGCACTCCTGAGTGGGTTTTGTGTTTGTTTTGCCTTGGTCCTCTCTTTGAGAGCTAGAGTTTGATGATTCACACACACACACACAGAGACAGACACACACACACACACACACACACATACAGAGACTTACACACATGTAGACAGACACACTTACATACACTCACCCACTCACACACGCACAGACAGACACACAGACACACACGCACATGCACGCACACAAGCACACACACACACACACACACACACACACACACACACACACATACCCTCACACTCCATCGACCTGCCGTGCCCTGGCTGGCATTTACGTCACCCAGACCAGATGTTGGCCATTAATTATGGCGCTGGCGAAGCAAAATGCTTTTCGTCGTCACCTAGACCTGCGCCAGATAGCTCTTCCTCTCCCGCCCGCTCCCGACGAGCAGCCGTGTTATTATGTCTTGAGAAGACGCTCGAGACAGCTATTTCATCTGTCATGTTGCACGGGAGCTTACGTAATATTCAATGAAACGACCTGGGAACCAGCCTGAACCCCCACAGCAACGCGCTGACACTACAGTATGTTTTCATTTTACTGTAACACCGAGCGTTGCACAATGTGGGACTGAAGCGGAGATGCTGTCACAGTAAAACGATGTTGGAGTGGAGACTACAGAAAACAGCGTCAGATTGATCTGGCTTCTGACCAGTGCAGGCATTGAAAAAGCATTGGTAACCTTGGCTCTCTAACGGCCTAATACTTCCACATTTCTCCCACTCACAAAATCCTTCACTGAAAGCAGAGTATCTCAGAGGGACTGTGTGTGTGTGTGTGTGTGTGTGTGTGTATGTGATTGAGTGAGTGAGTGAGTGTGTGTGTGTGTGTGTGTGTGTGTGTGTGTGATTGAGTGAGTGAGTGTGTGTGTGTGTGTGTGTGTGTGTGTGTGTGTGTGTGTGTGTGTGTGTGTAAGTGTGTGAGCGTGCCTGTACGTGGGTGTACACACAAGCCTGTCAAGGCCCTGGAGTTCAAGCAGTGGTTTTCGGCAGGGATAAAGCCGGGGCTTATCAACAGCCTGCGAATGAAAACAAACGTACTTCACACACGCGCACGCACACACACATACACACACACACACACACACACATAAACACACACACACACACACACATACACCACACACACACACACGGCTGTCCAGTGAAGGGACACAGGAGACATGCAGGGCTTCCTGAGGAAATGAATCTGAATGGGGCAGGTCGTCAGAGAGGGACCCAGGCTCTCTGCCTCCCCCCGGGGCCAAGCCCCATGGCTCTTCCTCAGGAAGGAGTGTGTGTGTGTGAGTGTGTGTGTGTGTGTGTGTGTGTGTGTGCAGGCTCCGGCCATGAGTCACCATCCTCAAGTGTGTTTTTGTGTGTGTACAGTTTGTGTGTGTGTGCTTGAACAAGTGTAGGTGCATTTGTGCGTGTGTGTGTGTGTGTGTGTGTGTGTGTGTGTTTATACTGTATGAATGTGTGTGTAAGTAAGTTAAAGATCAGTGGGTCAGTGTTTGTCAGTGTGTTTGTATTAATATCCCAGACCTGGTCAGTCTTTATCACCCAAATTGACATTATCAGGCCTCACCAGCTTGTAAAGTGAAGGCGTTACAGAAGGCGTTACAGATAAGCCACAACTACAGGTAAATCCTGCAGGAATATCCCATCACACAGTCAAGATGGCACAAGTTCTGTCTTACTAGTAGAGCAGTTTGTACAAATTGTACAAATAAAATAGAAAGAAACATTAAAGAAACCATTTGCTCCTTCGCCATCGCTCCATGTCGCCAGCTTCAACAGTGTCCTCTGCATTTAACACTGGACTGATGACAAAGCCGACCATTAACATGAAATCAACTCATCTAGATCCATCGAGTTGGTCAGCCACTTGTCATCAAATTGATGAATATCTACAGTATGGCTGCTTTTGGCTGCCTATTTGCCTAAATAAGACCTTAGGAACAGCTTATTTGCATTCTGTCGGCAAACCTAACCTCAAAACCAGACGGATTGGTTAATATTGGCTAGTGTGCTGGCACTACCGGCTGTAGACTGACCTCCACGAACCTTTTCACCAGATAGAAGACTAATGTCTGGTTAGTACACTGGAGCACTTAGTGAGCTTGGCAGATGGAGAGGAGTCTTGAGGGTCTGTGCTATGGGTGATGACATGTTCGAATGGGGCCTAAGTTTTGGCGAATGTGATGAAATGACGTATGGCATTGAACATGCCTGCTAGACTATTCACTCTCATCTCACTTAGCTAATGCAAAAACTTACAGTGAATTAGTTCATTACTTTCTTCTCTTCATCCCCGAGGGGATAAAAGGCTTCAATGCGCTCTCTCCATCACATGCAGTCCCTTGGCATCATGTTGTGTTTCTGCTCAGGACATGTCCATCTTTTGAAGCTCCTATACCAGAGTTTTACAAAGTGTTTGTGGATCACCCAGGTTTTCTTTTGCCATGCAGGTACTGTAGCATCCGTTTTACCATAAATTAATATCAGCCAAAAAATCCTGCAATCACAAGTTGTCTAATGCGATAAAAAGATTGATTGATGTAAACTGAAAGTTCTCTCATCATCCACGTGTACATTACACTTGTTTCTTCACATTCTGGTGTTATTCCTAGGACATATCCGAGCCGTGGATCTGCCCAAGGTTTCTTCCTCAGACAAGGGAGTTTTTCCTTGCCCCTGTTGCTCCTGGGTGTCCTTT
>JASCQY010000057.1:1118591-1133424 GCA_030264315.1 Sardinella tawilis | reverse complement strand
ACACACACACACACACACACACACACACACACACACACCCACACACACACACACACACACACACACACACACACACAGACACACACACACACACACACAGAGACAGGGGTGTTGTGGGGACATAGCTGGGTAATGAGTCATGTTATAAAATGTTAATTAGAGGTTGGTTGAGCACTGTAGTTTTTTGACAGCCCAGATTTGTCAGGTGGTAAGATAGCTTTCAGTTGTGGTCCTATCTGTATCATTACCACTCCCATCCCTGCGAAATTAGGATCCATGGGGGAAGAGGGAGCCAAGCGAATGACTAAGCGTTGATGAAAACATTTTTTTTCTAATGCTCCTCTGTACACTGGCCAAGAAGTACACGTTCATTTTGGTGTCGTTTTCAGATCCATCTTTCTTTCTTTCTTTCTTACTTTCTTTTTTCATCAGTGTATGTTGAAGGGGTTTCAGGTTGTATGAAACTCCGGCACCAGTACAAAATTGACATCATAAATTGCAATAATTGTTAAATTGATAAGTTCCTTGTGAGCAGCTTGCCTACATGCACGCATGAATGACCCTGTCCAGTTGACAGAGTAGTAATTCTGGCTTGTTTGGAGAAGGAAATGTTAATGCAGTGGTTGAGTCCAATTAATGCTCGTTCGCTACCTTATGCTACCTCTCAAGCTCAGGAAATGGAGACAGCGGTCTAGACGGAGTCTATTTCACATTCAGTATTCCCCACGTTTTTTAATTACACTGCAATTTGACCTTTGTCAAATATTTGGCCCACGTCACGCTACACTTGGTTGGCTGCCACCTTATCATTTTTTTCCCAACTTGGCAGTTTAATGTTCTATAATATTGTATTTATAGAAGAAAAAAACCCTTAACAGTGTCAAGTAAGTTTATGCTGTGAATTCCCTAGCATCAAGCTTCATATCACTTCTTTGCAGTAATATAGAAGCAGTATTATGTTGCTTATGGGTGGTAAGCGTGTGACTGGAGTTTGGAATGATGCCCGGCTACGTCTCACACTACCTGTACTTTGTTGAGAAATGGGCAAAAAGAAAAACATGACTATATACTATGAAAAAAATGATTTGTGCCTCTCAACTGTTTTGCAAAGGGTCTCTCTAAGGCTCAACTCAACTTAAGCTCAAACCTAGAAGGTTCTGCTATGCTTTAAGGTGAACTGGTTTTCTCTGCTGCCTGTTATAATGACATGATTAAACAATTTTTCAACTGTCAGGGTCATGGCTTTGGTCATCATTTAGTCCCTGATATGAGCTAAATTTCTTGAACATGTGAAAATACTGAAAAACAAACTGTTCATTATGAATACTGAATATGAATTACTGAATTACTGAATTATGAATTACTGAATATATTCAGAACTAAGCTCTAACTCGAGGAAACCTCCTTCTCCTCAAACCCAGCAGAAAATGACGTCTTGTAGCCTATTGTTGGATCCTCACCCAAGACACTATTTGTCTCAGAATGAATTGACTGAAATCAATTACCTGAGAAGTAGTTCTTCGGAGCAAGTGCATTAGCCTTTTGCTAATCTCTTTAGCACTCACTACTTTTACAGGCAGTATTGAACTTCCAATTGGATTTGGCTTCCATGTCAGTGTACGCTAGCGCTTATGGACACAATGATGAGATTATGCCTTAACGTGATAGACACCACTGCCTTTCCTCCTGCTGTTTGGTTGGTTTGGCTTGTACACACAGACAGGAAAACATGCATTGTGCGCTGCTCGTCCACACGCATTTCACGTTATGCCATCGAACGGGAGCCAAGAGGCAACCTGATAGCCAGTGGGCCACACAAGCCAAGGGGTCCAGGGCGGTCTGGGGGATACTTTCAATGAGCAAACCAGCTCCCTCCCCATCCTTTTGGCAAGCCTTTGGCCTTCTCGTTCGCCAGGGGATAGTCTTTAAATGCGATTAAGACGATGAAATTTCACAATTTGGACAAGAGCACAGGGGCCTCTGGCACATGCGGGGAGCCCAGGAGGCCAAGCTCCCAGGACTAACCGGAGCCTTGTACCTCTCGAACCTCCATCCTCAAGACAGTTTACTGTCATCAGAGAGAAGGCGCGCGTGCACACAAACACACACACACACACACACACACACGCAGGCACGTGCATAGCAACTTCTATTCTCTCTCACCCCAGCGCCAAGGTAGCAGATGCTTGAGGAGACTGAAGGGGACCAACACGAGACCAAAGGAGGGGTGGTGTGTGTGTGTGTGTGTGTGTGTGTGTGGGGGGGGGGGTCACCCTAAAAGAAATCACAAACTGATGTGAAACATGCCTACACATCGTCTTTTGTCTGCGGCAGGATCGCAAACACATCTGGTTTGCATTTGTGCTTCCTGTACCAGTATCAGCTTTCTGCCACAGATGGTCCAACTCGCGGCTGTGTTTTTTAAAAATTCCCTGGTCTCTCTAATGGCTTCAGCTCAGTGCATGGCACAGTCAGTCTTTCTCAATCACCCCCCACCCCCCTACTCACCCCTGCCCCATGCCCCAATTTAATCACACATTCCAAGTCAATAAATGTTTGAATATAACTCCCTTGCAAGTATGGCTGAATGCTTTATTCAGAAATTAATTAAGCTAATGAATATTTGCAGAGCCAGGTTTTTCATGCTTGACTTAATGTTCTGTAGGCTACTATAGGCATGACTCTTTCTAATAATGATCGCTTCTCTCAAAGAAAGAACAATAAATGGGTGCTCCATAATTGGACTAGTTAAACTTTCATAACAGCAACCCGTTATTATCCACGCACAAGAACTTGGCAGTAGTTTTTACACCAAGGGCTTGTACTGAACACATTGCTAATTGATATAGTGAGCACTCATACATTTATGCAAGCACCCACTCACTCATTTATGTGTCAGTGAGTCCCTCCAACTATTTTATACAGTTAAATACAAAATACAATTTTACACACCATTTTATACCATATCTCTTTAAAATACTGGCAAATCAAATTAGCATTTTCCCACATACACCTACTTGGGTATTTCTTTAAAAAAAAAAAAAAAAAAAAGTTGGAAGTTGGAAGTTTTCCCATTTTAAGACACTATTTTATGAGTTTCATTAAATTGTATAAGTAATCTTTCAATTATTAGTACTATTGCCCAGGAAATTATTTTTATGACTTTTAGACTATAGGTTATACAAAGTTTATTTTGAGGAGAATGTTGAAAATGTTATTTCACTCACAGACTGTGTTAGGCCTACTTCCTAGGGTTAGGGTTCCAAAATGTAGCCTTTGCTTCTCTTTCAAGACATGCAAATTGTGTTGTCAGGAACTAAAATATCGTTCTCATTAAAAAATATATATAATAATAATAAAAAAAATCCAACTACTGCACCAATCATATTGCATGCACCCATACTGACTGTATAGTAGCATCACTCTGATGACAGTAAACTCGGCTAATGGAAACACGCCTATTGCGTGATTCGGCAGTCCTTGTGCAGTGTCAGAGTCAGACAAGTCTATATGTGGGTCTCCAGCAGGGGAGAGGCATTAACTGCTGAAGGTGTTTAGAGGGGCTGTGGTTTGCGTCTCCCAGCCAAAAGATCTCTACTACTCTTGGGAAGCACAGTCTGTTTTCACACGTGGCCTCGAAGAGAAAAAAAAAGTTACATTTTTCCTGGTTTTCAAATCATTCCAATAATTCTTTCAAGGTATACATTTTATATCTTTAAGTCAGTCTGTCTATTCACTGTCAAAGACAAACAATACTGCTTTGCTTATAATAAATGCAAGCTGGTCTTTGCATTTGTTGATGAGCTGATGATGTGAATAGTGACATACAGTGTACTGAAAAAGAATTTCAACATATAGCCTACAGTATTTCATCAAAGATCTGTAAATTAAAATAATCATATCATCAAAAGTGCCTGGGAAAGGGAAATAATGTTGTTGCACCATAGCATTTTTGCTTTTGTTTCTATGTCATAGTTGTAGCTTTAAAGCCTAGGGTTCAAAGCCTCTGAAAGACAAGGGCATTTTCATGCCATTACTGGTTTGTCTTAGGTGTTTCAAAGTGACTCGATGAAGCAAAATCATCTAAAAAGCTTCCTCATTCTTCCATTTTTCATCTCACATGGAAGAATATGGAAGAAATAAGCTCTTTCAATCAGTCTAATCATGTAAAATGTGTAATATCCTCTTGTGGCCAAAGCCACTGCCAACAAAATTGTATTCCAAAACCTTTGCTTTGTCTCTTTTAGGCATGTCCCTGACATTTTGTGGTTGTTGTGACTTTACAGTGGACAACATAAAAGACTCAAATTCATATTTCATCCGTAAATTACAACTGCACTCACAATTACACACCATTTTGTTTTGCTATCACATCAAATCTCTCAAAATGACTTCAAAATGTTTGTGGAGTGGAAAATCACTTTGAATCACAAAGATGATGCTCGTTCCAAATTTCTGGAAAATCAGACATTGGTGAGCAGCATTCAAATTGATTTCACATGGTTCGACCCCTCTCTTCTTCCCTCAGTGAAAATCATGTAAACAAAACATTACTTGGACCTGAGTCTTCTCCTAAGAATAGACATATTCTTGGTTTTCAACAGCCTCAATATAAACTACGTCACCATTAGGCATCAATCACGGCTCACATTTAAACTGCACTAGTAATAAGTGCTCCCTGTAGAATTAAATAGATAGTCATTCTCTGGGATGTTTAGAAGAAGGAGTTTGTCTCTCTGGCAAGATTAAACTCCTCCTCATTTCCCACTGTGTCACGGTAGAAAAAATGTTTGAAAAAAAAAAGAGATAATTCTTTTTTGCTAATTCTGCTGACAGTCTTTTATAAACCCCCACCATCTTCCCATGCCAGCTTTGGCATCTAGAAAAAAAAAAGCATCTGAATAAACAAACCAAAACAAAACAAAAAAAAGCTGACTTTGATGTCTGTTCACTAAGCATGTCTTCTCAGCACGGAGACTCTGTCTGGATATCACGCACATCGTTTCTCACATGATGGATGGTCACATGGCTGCCAAAACCATCAGTGTGTGTACGTACAGTACTACTGCCTGTATGCCAAAGCATGGGCGGCTGCCTGCGCTGTTGTACTGCACTGTACTGTACTTGTGCTATGCTGTGCTCACCGCAGCGCTACAGCCTTATCGCTAAGGGGGGGAAGGATTACAGCAGGCTTTTCCTATTAGCCAGACTGACAGACAGGTTAACCTGGGCGAACTTTCACCCTGACAAAGAGGAATGTTTGATTTCCCTCAAACGACAGCGGAGCTGGTTATCATGGAGACCAAGCAAAACAGGAACAGCCGTGAGCATTAGACTGCAGACAGTAAAATTAAATTATCCTGTTAAGACGCTGGCTTATATAGGGTAAGGTTGATATATTTGCTGGTAGGTGCTGTAAGACTGCGTTACAGTGTTTGCCGCAGCACAGTGATGTCTCCAGAAAGACCTTGTCATAAATCTCCACCAAGTTACTGCCTGAACTAAATACTGGCAGACAAATAGAGAAAACAAAGTTTGGCACATGCACACATAAACACACGCACAGACACACACACACACACACACACACACACATGCACTCTCTCCCTTTCTCTATCTCACACGCTCACATCACATACACACACACATACACTCTCTCTCTCTCTCTCTCTCTCTCTCTCACACACACTCACACACACACACACACACACGCACACATACACTCACCCCGACACCGATTCCTTTCACTCCTGGTTACTTTTGGAGTCATCAAAATTTTGTGTAAGACAAGTTGTCTGTGTCTGACTTCGCATAAAAGTTTACTGTATAGTTGCAGACATCTCCCTCTGTGCCTCACGGTCCCAATAACTGCCATTCTTCCTCCAGGCCACACGGGGCGCTTGCTGAAATCCCTCTGCTTCACCAGCATGACGTTCCTGCTGCTGCACATTATCTACCAGATCACCATCAACAGTCTACTGGCAGGAGAGAGCATCGAACCCAACTTCAATTGTAAGTTAACAATCTCACCAGAAAAAGCATGCATGAACTACGTTAACAGTTTTTAGAAGATGTTTGTTTGTTTTGGAAGGTTTACACCACTCTCACTTCTAGTGTATCTACTGTAGTTTATTGATTACCGTGAAAGCCATTAGTTGCAGCATGTGTTCCATGAACATTCTGCTTCAGTTGTGCATCTGGTGTAGCCTTGCTCTTACTGTCCCACCTCACTGTCAAACTAAAGCCCGGGGGTCAAATGCGGCCCTCTGCTCTGTTTCATGCAGCCCGCCATGAAGTCAAAAAAATAAAATTGAATGTGACCTGTTGTTACATTAACCTAATATTATATATCCAACACACAGCATGGTTTCAGAACTGGTGTGCCATGTTCGTGAATAGCATCATCAAACAGTGTAGTGTAGCATACTGTATGAGAAAGCCTGCAGGTTTTCAGATCTAAAATGCAGTCACTCTCTCACTAGAAACTTGTGCTCTTCATTTTGCATTGGCCCCTTGGAAGCTTAGATTTTTTCGGTATGCAGCCTGCGAACAGAAAAGTTTGCCCACCCCTGGTTTAGACCTGTCTAGACAGTCAACACTTTCAATAAATGTCCAGTGATATGAAAGAGTGAGACTGATCTCACTAAACTGCATACCAATCAACTATTGCCTTGTGTCCTGCAAGTGTCTGCAAAAATGGTCACCAATTAAAGTGACAAGACACTAATTATTCTGAGAATTTTTTATCTGTTATGACGCATATATGATGACAGTACTTTATATGATACCACGTTGTGTCTGTTTATTGCATATACTGTATGACATAGTAATGTTAGCATTATGAGGGTTCAATCAAGTTTTAACCTGAGTGTGTGGCTCAAATGGATATTAAGGCCCACGTCACACAAGCACTCAGGGGACTGAGGAGTACCCGGGAAGCTGAGGGTGCCTTCAGGTCATGACGCATTTACGGCAAGATTATTTCACACCCACGACACACACAGACCCCCGCCATTGCCCACAATGCGCCAATGGCCTGGGCTTGGACCCAAGCGCCAGGGGGTTTTCACACACAACTGGCATACACACACCACTTGCTCCGGCTCCCGCTCTCGCCTCCTCAGTCTCCAAGTAGCAATAAGCCCCAACATCTGCACTCAAGATGGGGATAAACATATAATGAAACAGAGGAGAAACTGAGAAGAAAGAAGGCAATATACTGTGTATATATATTATATATAGCTTTAGTCTCCTCTCTCGACAGAACAGACAGAATGTTTGCTCAAATCCTGTGCGCAGACAGCGTCTGTTTCACCCCGATCCATCCCTGTAAAAATGTGCGAACAAGTCAACAGCATGGTTCTTCTGATGGCCATTGAGATGCGCGTGAGAGCCACTGCATTCCTTCTCTGCCAAGTGTGGCTGGTCTCTCACTAATTGTCATGAGGCTTATGGGGTTGAACTGTAAATCTGGTCTAGACTTGAGTAACACTCCGCTGTGTTAAGACCCACGTTAACTACCCTTTTTTTCGTGGAAATGGTTCTTGGGCCGTTGCAAAGTATGCGGTAAAACCCGCCAGCCGAAAGCATAGAGAACGAACGACAGTTATAAATCCACAGCAGAATTTATGCATACCATTTGATGTTTATGTAGGAGACCATTTTTTCAAGTTTACCATTATATCTATTCTGGACCAAGATCTGAATGCATTGGCGCCAGAGCTGCCTCAGAGCAACCCGTAGTGCATAGACCTCTAAATGGGTGAACACATTCACAAAACAGTAGCCAGCTGAGATGGGAAGAACACTTGAAGTTCAGTACTTGGAGTCTGTTTCGTTTGAATGCACAAACAGGCTCATTTCAATTCATCGCAGAAGGTTAGCGCTGCTAAAAAGAGGATTTAGTGTATTTAAATGTCAATGGGGAGGAAATCAAATGTTTGTGTTTTAGTTCTTTCAGACTTAGCCAGGTGAGTTTTTTTCTTTTTTTGTATTTTTTGTAATTTAATGACCACTTTTTTTTTTTTTTTGGCTTTGGTTTTGGCATATTCCGCTGCAAAGAGCCTGTGGTCGTAGTGGGCCAAAGACAACAACTGGCACTCGAGAGAGTGCCTGGAACTCGATAAATGCCATTTGCTGGGTCCGGGCCGTATGAGAGGTCTCGGTCCGTGATTTTTACACCCACTGGAACAATGCTTTCCAAATGACAGTGCACAGCTTGCTTTTCTTTTTTTTTTTTTTTTTCGTCAGGTGGTGCACGGCAGCGCTTACGTAAGGCATTTCTGGCATCCAGGATCCTGTGTAAAAAAGCCTTGCTGAAACCGCTTGTTCCACGCCATTTAAAACCTGTGGCTTATTCCTCAGTCGTTTGTGTTTCTGTGAAACTCTCCCTCCCTGCCTGACATGAAATAGGGCTTGTCAGAAGAGATAGAGCGTGAGGGTTTGGAGATCGCAAACTATAATTTTCATCATTTTTGTCTGACAAATAGTAGGTGTACAAGTAGTAAAATAGTTTTATAAAAACAATTCATGCTGAAACAGTTCCCCACCTACGGTTGAATAGATTTGGATTTTAATGTGTTTAAAAAGCATTAAGATTAATTTGATGGCTCTCATGTACTGTAAGGCTTTGAGAATGTTACATTTAATCTTTGTAAGCTGTAAAAATCTTATTTAAAGCTGAGGCTTCACCACAACATAAAGTTTTTAAGTTAAACATTTTGTATGCACTTTTAATTAATACATTTAGTTGTGATTGTTTTTTTTTTGGTTATGTTGTGAATTACACAAAAAGTTCCTGCATTTCACAATTATTTAAAAATCCAAATGGATAAGATGCATATTTGCAGGGTAAGAGAAGTTTTAAACTCACGCATGTTTACAAACTATAATGACATTAGCATGATAATGGTATTTATTTCAAGTCATAATGCCTAAACATGCTAAAGAGAGAGCAGTATCAGTATTGCAAGCTCTGATACAATATGTATGTGTAATGCATTTTCCCACATACACACTTTACCTCAAAAACACATATGTGAGAAACACACACACACACACACACACACACACACACACACACACACACACACACACACGTAGCGCATGACAAATGGACACAGCCTCCCACACTGGTGTCTGTGATGATGAAGAGCCCGTGAGGTGAGTTTCATGAGGTCACTGTGCAGGGTGCTAAGATGGATGGTGAGGAAGTGAGCTTACACACAGATTACACACCACACCACACCACACCCCACCCTACCGTACCCTACCCTGTCTCACCTCAATGCCCTCCTTAGCCCACCTCCTTTCACAGCACCCACCCACAGGCCTCTAAACTTCATTTGTGTGCCACAGACCCTGACAGCCCTCACAGCTGCCCCTCAGAACCCGGGATTCACTGTGTGGACATTACTGACCAGGTCAAAGGTCACTCAGACCTGACCCCAAGGAGGTCATAGGAGGTCCCTACTGGGCTCATGTGAAACAGATGTGTGTGTGTGTTTGTGTGTGTGTGTGTGTGTACACTATGTGTGTGTGTGTGTGTGTGTGTACAGTATGTGTGTACAGTATAATATGTATGTGAATGTGTGTGTGTGTGTGTGTGTGTGTGTGTACAGTATGTGTGTATATGTATGTGAATGTGTGTGTGTGGGTGTGTGTGTGTCAGTGTATGCATGTGTGTGTGTGTGTTTGTGTTTGTGGATATGTTTAGCCATCTGTATCCTTCAATAGCTCTTCATTATAATAAACATCAGAGACAGAAATATCATAAAGTGCACAACACAATTCAGTTGTGTACTGGCCACAGCCTTGAAATGCAAAACTGTAGTGTCATTATATCTGAGAGACTAAATGAGAGGAGAATACAAAAGTTTGTGGTTATGCTATTTTAGACAATCTACTTGAGTTATACCCACTAACACAATAACAAAAACTGTGGGAGTTGCTCAAACTGCCCTCTCTCCATACGCCCCTCACCACCACAAAGCCTGCTACGCCACTGGACGAGAGAGAAAGAGAGAGAGAGAAAGAGAAAGAGAGAGATCTATTACTCTCTCAACGGTGCCAGAAAATGTTATGCTACTCATCATTTGGACGGGCTCTCTCCATTCTCCCTCAGTTGGGCACGCTGAGCCAGCCGACTGCACTTCTCTGGGGCCCTTATTATGAATGACAGCATAGGTAATTAGCACCAGCGCTCGGGTTTTTAACAGGAGCCATGCGTGACTCCTCAAGTCCAAGTGTGCGTTCGGTTGGAGCCCTACTTGTGTTACTCACACTGACGCTCTTAATTTCTTGGACTAATTGGCTTTAGATTGAGTTACAGGCCTCCATATTATTTTTTCTCTCCTAGGCGTCAGATCTGCTTCACCTCAACTCAAAGTGTGGGTTTTGGAGAGCTAGCAGTTTCAGGATTTGCTGCTTCATGTGGGAACACCATGTGTATATATATATTGATTTCTCAAATACAGTCATTGCGCCCAGTCTCCCAAATAAATGATTTCTCGCTTATTTTTGTTTTAGAATTGGTTGCAAGTTGGGAAATGAGAGGAAAAATACCTTTTATGAACAACATGTATGTGTTGAATTTTAAAATCTCTATAAAGTTTGAAGACATTTTTAGTTGTGCTGGTGCAGTAGGGTAGTGTTGGTGTTGGGTGTTATGGTATATCAGATGACATGCATGTTAACATGGCGTGTTTGGAGAAATGAATATCTTACTAGCGTTTAGCACTTAAAGATCAACATTCCTAATTTATGTCTGTCCGAGCTATTCATGGATCTACAGTTTTACACTTCAAGAATTCCATACTTATAAGATGCCCTTTGCTGTTTACAACAGAACAGAAACTAGATCAGTTTTCAAAAACTGCTCATAAGTGCACAAGCAGAAATAACACTTGGAAACCAGCCTCCAATCTGTGGACTGACATGCAAATCCTGATTAAAATCATCATATCAAACAATATTTCAAATATCAAAACAATATTTCAAATTCAATTGAATGATAAACACATACTGTACATGAAGTCTATCAAACCAGGGCAAAACCAGAGTCCGCAACCCCCACTCCTCCCGTCTTGCAACACCCTGATTTTCAAGGAAGCTAATACACAAACAAGAAGCACTCTGTCACACCAACAAGGTTATCTGATTGTTCAACGTTCAACACCATTTCCTTTGTTTCAGTATTAGCTACAGACAAAAAAACTTGCTAACACAAACAGTAAGGACACATGCTGTCAACAATCTATTAGATCCCAAATATACCACTGGAACAGAAACAGATCATTATTTATTTACATCAGATTTTTATTTATACAGTACAACACATTCATGTTAGTGTACAGTATATTGATTCCGTTTCTGTAGAATAGTGTGCATTTTCATTTACATAAACGCTATATATCCGTTTTCAAAAATGCTCAAAAATGATGTATTTTTATTGTTTTTCTTAGCTAATATCAGTAAAATCACTGTTGTTTTGTTTGAATTCAGTAAAGACAAGTCTCATAACATAACCCAGCTGGAATTGTGCCAATGTTACAATATAATTTTAAAAAAAAATATTTAAGAAAATGGCATTTAAATGACTGTTATAGCGTTTTGGAAAATAACTCTTCAAAAGTTGAGTGGATAACAGCTCTGTGGGTAGTTATTGGGTCAAGTGTTTGCTGTATAGTTTTTTCCAGGTATGTTAATCGGTTTTGTGTGTGGAAGGAGGAACATGGGTGGATGGTGTGCAACACATGCTCTTCTTATCGTTCGCTGCTCCCACCGTTTCGGCGCTGGCATCTGAAAACTGCATCTGTGTGGCAAACGCGAGAAACCGGAGCGCAGCCAAAAATGACATCTCCTTCCCAAAGGCTGTTGGCAGGGAATAAATCTATCTTCCCCACTCCACCCCACATCACACCAATTCCTTTGCTTTTTTTTTCTCGAAAAGAGGAAAAAAATTAAACTGTGTTTGCAGGGGCCGAGTGACCCCTCCGAGCCCCCCGAAGGGATGAGGGCGAAAACACAGGCAACCCTTTTCTAAGGGAGCAGAGCGAGAGCGGAGGGGATGTTGGGCTGGGTAGCGGGATGAAAGTGGCGATGGTGAAAAATGACACTCAGCTCTAAATGAAAGGACCATGGCACGAGCAATGCTTCAGTCTGAAGGGCTCTCAAACTGTCAGGAGTCCAGAGAGAGAGGGAGAGAGGAAGAGAAAAAGATTAAAAGTGTGTGTGTGTGTGTGCGCGTGTGTGTGTGAGAGAGAGAGAGAGAGAGAGAGAGAGAAAGAGAGTGAAAGGAGAAAGAAATTGACAGCACAAATGAAACAAAAACTGAGTGCAGAATGCCTTTTTGTTTCACTTTTTGATAGACTACATATTTGTGTCAGTCCATTTATTTGCAGTACATCTTTTTTCCGCTCCAGGATTACAATGTATAAATACTCATTAGCTCTTACTCCCCTCACCTCATTCTTCATAGTGAATGAGGAAAGTGCAGTATTTCATTCCTAGCCATGCTTCTTCATCCTTGTAGTCTATTGCAACACACTTCAGCCTGCACAGCCCAGCCCAGCGCAGCACAGCGCAGCATAGGAGACGTCCTTTAGCCATCGAGTCACCATACATACTATACTGTACATACAGATCCAATCATGCCTGTCTGTGTGGAATGTGAGAGAGGAGCCCACCTTAGAGAGCTTGATCTGTTCCTCTTACAGTACCTTACTTCTCCCCTCCAGCCCCGCCAAGCCGGCACTCCTCTGGTTCTCCCCCGGCGCTTGGGAGTTGTGTGGAGAGTAATGACGCTTTGTTCTGCTCTCGGGCATCCGCTGCAGCTCCGACGCCCTTGTCAGGGTGCCAGCAGCGCAGATTTACGTCTGTCACTACTGTAAAGACCCTGCCAGAAGCAATAATAACAAAACACACCAACCCAAAAAGGTCCTTCTTCCACCCCCCGCTCTCCTTGTCAATGACCGAGAGGCTGATAAGAATCACCTTCCTCCCAGGATGCAGGAGCCTTAAATCGATCTAAAAATACTTTTGCTCTGTGGCCCACATCTCATTTTGACATCAAACAAAAGGTCGTACATGGATTGGGCCACTTTGAATAGAAGGTCATAAACATAAACGTAGAGTTAATTGAAGCCTGTGGCTTTGAATGAGAATGAGGGAGATTTTATGGACGAGGCATTTTAAAGAGCTGCTAAGACTAAACACTAACCATCCTAAATACTGCCAGCACTCTTCTTACTGTACAGTAGGTTTGTTTGTTAAAGATGATGAAACACACATGCATCTATGCAGCTTTTGTGTAGGTGGGTGGGGGGGGGGGGTCTCAGAACAGAGGCATTCATCAAAATTTAAATCTTAACCATCGTATTTCATAAACAGTTAGAAAATGGAGCTTTAAGAGTTAAAAAAACAAACTTTTCCTGTAAAGCTGTTCCATGGCTAGAGGTGCACTGACCACATTGCAATGATCAAAGTGTACTGTAGTATAGTTTATCATTCTGCTAACTAAACTTGCCAGTGCTGTTATATTATCCACTTGTTAGAACGAGGGACAATGATTGGCAATTGGAATTATTCAGTCTTCCTGTTATTAATCCTCTCCAAATGCATCACAATTAAATACAGGAATGCAATTTTGGCATTAAAAAATAAATAATGACACAAATGCAAGTCAAGCATATATTACAGTAAATCTTATTTTGGGCTCCAAGAAATTACAGTGGTAGTTTGTGACTGGAAGTGATATACAGTTGTTTAAAGTTTCATTTTTTTTATGTTGTTGATATTTTAGTGACTCTTCCTTTGGGGTTTTTGAGTTTTTGAATGCCTTGTTTTTCCCCCTTCTGGTCCCAAGCCGTGCCGTCGTCTCAAATAACACACGTTTAGCCATAATAAAACACAGCACACTGCATTGCGCAGTCTGGCCTGGTCTGTGGCTTTGTTTCAACAATAAGAAACCACAGCTTCTCTGGTGGGGATTGTTTTTAGAACGCCCTTGTCCGCAGGTGTTTCTGTGAAAAATAATCCTGAATCGCTTGCTGTTCGAGGCCCCTACTGTATATGAGTCAGTATCGTTGTTTTTTTTTTTTTTCTCGAACGTTGACAGGGCCTCTCCTGGTCCCTGGGGGCCTTCTCTGTGTATGCACAAACAGAGGAAATATTTCCTTTTCTTTCTCTTCTTCACTTTTTAATCAGCAGACAATTGAGCGTTAATTGCAGTTGCCTGAGGTGGAAGATAGTGCTCCAGGGTTGGGAGGCATTGCAGATATCTTGTGAACTTGTGTGTGTGTATGTGTGTAGGGTGCATTTATATGTGCGTGTGTGTGTCTGTGTCTGTCTGTCTGTCTGTCTGTCTGTCTGTGTGTATGTGTCTGTGTGTCTGTGTGGGATGCATTTATAAGTGTGTGAGTGTGTGTATGTGTCTGTGTGGGATGCATTTATAAGTGCAAGAGTGTGTGTATGTGTCTGTGTGGGATGCATTTATAAGTGCGTGAGTGTGTTGTGTGTGTGTGTGTGTGTGTGTGTGTGTTTGTGTGCCTGCTGTCTTGTGTCCCCAGCATGACTTTAATAGCACAGTGCTGTGAAGGCCTCTACTGTCTCGTTCGTCTGTGTTCCTGTTGTACTGGAGCATTCTCAGAAAGCAGGCTGTCTGCAGAAAGACCAACTCCTCTATTTTGGCCTTCTCTATTTGCAGAGCCTACTGTGCATCCTGTCTCCCTCCCCAGTTTCCTGCTCCTTATTGTGTCAGTGTGTGTGTGTGTGTGTGTGTGTGTGCGTGTGTGTGTGTGTGTGTGTGTGTGTGTGTGTGTGTGTGTGTGTGTGT
>JASCQY010000057.1:1085875-1096039 GCA_030264315.1 Sardinella tawilis | reverse complement strand
TATATGTTATTAAGAGCGGAGAATAGAGTTCTTGCATTGTTAGTGTGTGTGTGTGTGTGTGTGTGTGTGTGTGTGTGTGTGTGTGTGCATATCTTTGTGTGTGTGTGTGTGTGTGTCTGTGTGTGTGTGTGTATGTGTGGGTATGTGTGTGTATGTGTGCATGTGTGTGTGTGTGGGTGTATGTGTGCATGTGTATGTGTGTGTGTGTGTGTGTGTGAGCATGTGTGTATGTGTGCATGTGTGTGTGTGTGTGTGTGTGTGTGTGTGTGTGTGTGTGTGCATGTATGGAGGGGGGGGGGGCATTAGAACATCTGGAAAGCATTAGCTGCTGTTGTGTTTGTGGTGGCAATGGTGCTAAAGTTACCAGACTTCTTTCTTTCTCTATGCAATTCTTACCCACCCACCCAACCTCTCACACACATACACAAACACACTCTTCATTCTCTTTCTCACTCTTTCATTCTCTTTCCCTCTTTCATTCTCTCACGCATTCTCTCACTCACTCTTTTTTTTTCTCCTTTTCATTTTTCCTCTCCCTCCTCATCCACTTCCACCTTGTGTGCTTGATGCTGATGACTGAATGCCAAAAGCAGACTGCCAGATCCGGAGCTGTTTGGAATGCTTATGGTTCTGTGCACACACACACACACACACACACACACACACACACACACACACACACATACCTCTCTGTTCCACAATATAGTACTCTTACATGCGAGACTGAACACACGTTTCACACTTTTCGTTCTCTGTCTCATTCACTCTTACACACACACACACACACACACACACACACATGCACACTGTTGTTTTCACACATACTCTTTCTGTCTCTCTCTCTCTCTCTCTGTTTCTCTCTTACTGTAATAAAACAGGCTGGGGACATGTTCGCTCCAAGTGTGCAGGCCGTTTAGGGGTGGTAATGAGTTGGAATGCCCCATCCCCCCAGTAGGCTCTTTACAGCCTATGACTCAGGACTAATTAAAACCACATTCTCCTCTGTTTGCAGTCCAGGGATGTGGCTGTTTGTGTATGTGTGTGTATGTGTGTGTGTGTACGTGCGTGTGTGTGTGTGTGTGTGTGTGTGTGTGTATGACAAAGAGATAGAGGGAAATAGAGAGAGAATGTCAATGCACTAATGCATACAGTAATTGTGCTGTCTTCCCACAGTGTTCCAGTAAGAAGCATTAATGGTCAAATCATCAGTGACACTGATCATAATTAATTAGTTACTGTATCCATATTTGACATAACACAAGTATAGCAACATTTGAGGGCTGAACGATTGCTAGTGTATTGCCATACTTGCAGATATTCTTGAACATGAGTGAATGTTGCCATAGTTACAAAGACTGACCATCATGATCATCAAGACTGACCCTATAACGATTTGTCCACTTGAAGGATGATAGGATAGGCTGCTGGTCTAATTAAGAAACACAATCAATTGTCATTAATGTATAGATCATTTCAGCACCACGGACAGCTCAAGACATGCATCTTGATTGGAGCCATCTTCCATCACAGGGCCCAAAAAGTAAAAAAAAATAATAAAATAAAATAAACATTTAATTAATCAGTTGTAAACATGTTATTATAATAAGTCAATTTTAAATGTAGTTTGAAACAGAAACAGACATATACATTTGTTCAGCTGTTCAACTGTTAAATAGGCCTATTAAAATACATATGTGGGTGTGAAGTAGGCTACTGTAAGTGTCATTTAAAAGATAAGTATCTTTTCTTAAGACATTGGTTCCTTTTTCCACCTTGTTTTCTACTAGAAGACAATTTGACCAAGCAGTCCAATTCTGCAGCTCTGAGCAGTGGAGTCATCAGTGATCATATCAGTTTTCATTCTACACTGGGGGTCTTGTGGTGTGAACTCCAGTTGGACTAAGGACTTAATGAATGGAGCAATTTCTGCAGATTGCCATATGAATGAACGCAGATGAATATTAGACTTAGTCCTCTGCAATAAAAAAAACAAACATTTAGTGAAATATATCTTATATTTTTGTAATTCGTCATGTTTAAAGTTTCCATTTTTAAAGGTTTAAAGGTTCAATTAAAATTCATGTTGGATACTTTAAACTGCTGAGATTAAATAGGCCTACATATTGTTAATTCGTTAACATTAACTAAATGACCAGTAAATCTGTTGATCATCTACAGGAAATAATGCAAATAATGTGTGACCACATATACAGTGAATAATATGTGTTTATAAATGAATGAAAACATAGGAATGCTTTCAAAATGTGAATTAAAAAATCGTGATTGTACTATGTAATTTAGATCACAGTCCCAGTGCTTCATGGGCTACAATTATTATTGACGCTATACAGGCTATGTAGGCTATCAGCAGTTCACTTAGTTAATGTCTGCTGATTGAATACGCACAGGAGTCAGGAACTTGTGATCTTGGTGAAAGCGCTTGTCACACCAAACAATTAAATATACACTTCATATGACGTATGCTCTCTTGTGTCTTGTGACAGGCAGAGGTAAAGAAGCTGTGATTCATCAAAAGAAACATGTTTGATCAATTAGTGTATGCAGCCTCTGATAGGGAACAGATTACTAACCAGCAGTGTTTTTACATGGCCACTGCAAGAAAAGTCTTTTTGTGTGACTTGTGTGCATTTGAGATAAATGTTGAGGGACTGCACAGAGCACTCATTCATTTAGACCCGTGATAAATTTAGTTGAAGCAAACATGCTCTAGTTTTCATTTTGAACACGCCGGCCTCTCCAAATAAACAAATGATTAGGCAGCACAAAGGTTGTAATATTTCAATTTGCTTAATTTCGGGTGGGAAAGAAACGGAGATGGTTGTGTAGTCTACAGAGGATGTAACCGTTTCAAAAGTTTCTCGGGAGAACCTGAACCAAAGTTTCCCACCACAGTAACCTATGTGGAACGCACGACCGCTAAAACCAACAGCCCTTCGTTTTTTGATCCCTCAGCTGGCATATTACATGTGTCAGTGCAATCCCCTCAAGAGTGACATTTCAAGGAAATAATGCTAACGACTTTCAGCTCAAGATCATCAGATGTGGCTATATGTCAACACCGCATTGTTATCTTTTCAGTAATGCTTTAAAAAAAATGTCTTTGCCTCCTCTCCCTTCAAGAATACTTAAAATGGCGGCCTATTTTTATATGACGCGACAGGGCGCATGCCTTTCTCTCTGCAGCAGACGATTCTATTATGAATAGTATGCATTTCACCTAATACGTTACCAAGTCAATCTAAACCTTGAATATTGCCAGGTGTCTATGACCAATCCAGCCCCCTCGTGTGGACCCTTCCAAAAATAACACTTTTGTGCTGAGAGAGGCAGTCATTTTTGTGCCTCTACTCTTGACAGTTACAATTGAGTTTTGCTGAGAGTTATGGCTACTACTTTGATTAAATCATAAAAATGGTCTCAGAAGACCAGGGAAAAGAATCACTTTTGTACTTCTGCCCCTGTTCAGTCAGAAGCACTTTGGGTGGATTTATTTAATCCAGTGCCCCGTCTCCGCCAAGCTTGGCCCCTGTGATGTTAGGACTGGCATAGGCATGCTATTTGCACAGTCTCGCCAAGGTGAGCTGCTTCAGCTGAGAATATTGTTATGTATTGTTTCAAAACCTTATTGTGACTGACTGTTGGTTTTGTTCTGCTCACTCACTGACTTATTGTTTGAGATTTCATATACAAAAAAAAAAACAACAATTGGAAAAGACTGTGGATTCATCATGTGTACTGATTATGTTTTTGATTGTGTTTGCAAAATTTGTTTTTCTATCAAGCACAGCTGTATGTACAGGTTAAGCCCATGACAGATCTTCTCTGTTTAAGACAACACAAAATATGAAGTCAACACAGTGCTTGCTTCTGATACAGTAGTAATAAATGTACTTCTAAAATGGATAGTTCCAGTCCTTGATTGTGATTGGTGAGCATATTTTTCATTCATTATTCTCTGTATTAAAACCATAAATGGCCTTTTTTAATGTGACACTGAGACCAAGGACATCAACATAGACATGCGTATTGTATACAGTACACTTTCTAGAGAGATTGTAAGATAACCAAGAGAGCGCCATTGGAAGGTCCTTAGCCTCACTGGAGTCACGTTGTCCTTAACAGAATCTAATAATGTGGACATTTATCCTCCTTTGTCCAGGAAGATTCATTTATCTTGCCTTAAGTTCATTACCCACGTCTTATCCTCATGCAGTTGAGTTTGTAATGCATGTTTAAATGCATGTGTAAATTATGTCTGTTGGTTCTGTGTGCCTGAGATCAGGGATGGTCAAAGAAAGCCATTTGTCTCAGTACACAGAACAATGAGACAGTAACAGTATTAGCCAGTTATGGTAATGGGACTGATTCTGTTTGTTTGCAGTGATTTATTTCTCTGATGTTGAGTTGTGTTCCTGTGAATTGCTGTACATGTTTCAGATTTCTGGACAGTTGGGTGTGCTTGCTGCGCGCAACTCTGGTGGAACAGACTGTTCCGGTGTGTCCGTAACATAGCACTGAAATACATTAGCACAGTAGTGATTCATTACATTCTTTTACGACAGTGCAAAACAAGGTTATTATTCATGATTCCTAGTTACTTTATATGGTTACAGATTTAATTTGAGTACAGTTTGCAGGTCAGAATCAGCAAAAAGCAACAAATATTTGCTAGATCATGACAATGGCAATAAGTAAACATAAGCAAAATAAGCAAAGTTTTAAAGAACGGAGTTGTTGGCCATTTAATTTTTAGTTTCACACTAGTATTGATTCTCTGCCAACATCACACACTATGTTAGTGCTTTTCTTTCTCTCTGGCCCTCTGTTGATTGTGATAATAGCTTTGGTAATGTTATGTCATGAAAGGCTAACTGGTCGTAACCCCTCTGCGTAACTGGTGTTAATTACATTTGTGTAGTCTGTTCTCCTCATCTGTACTGTATCAGTGAACAGTGGTCCTTCCCACCGCCTACCATTCCATTCTAAAGATTTGTTGGACTAATCTTTTTCCATTTTAAGAACTGCTCTTAACATGCGTAAAACAGATGAAATAGTCATCTGAAATCCTCATAAAATATGTGAATAGTTTGTTTTTTTTCTTTCCAACATGCAATCATCTGTGTTGTTGGTTACTGAAAGCAATCTCTTTCCCTGTTAGTGTGTGTAGTTGAATTACACTCCAAAGGGAATTTTCTGCTTTTTCTTTTGACACAGCTGAAAAAAGTGAAGTTAGGACTGGGGCAAAACATCTTTCCCTTTTTTGTGATAAATAATGAATTTTGTACCGAAATCAAACTCTGTCAGCTAAAGAAAAACAGAAGTCATCTAAATCAAACTCTTTTCTTCATCACCAGGAGCAAGAGGACGAGGAAGAGGAGGAAGATGAGGATGAAGATAAGGAGAAGATGGGTCAAAAAGTGGAGCTGGAGGACGACCTGCTGTTCGAGGAGGACTGTCAACTAGACGAAGGGGAGCTGGTGGAAGAGGGAGACAATGAGGAAGAGGAGGAGGAGTCGAAGGAGCCGGAGGAGAGCACCAAGATGAAGGTCTTACGTCAGATCGCCGACGTGGCGTCCAAACTCAAGGAGATCATTGGCAATCTGATTACCACCGCCGGGAAAGTGGTTGTAACCATATTACTGGGTTTGACAGGTACGGTACATACCTTTTTACATAGAGAACTTTTGGGTACCATTTCAGCTATTGAATGATATTTCAGAACATGATATAACATGCAGCCGCCAACTGTCTGGGTGCACACTGTGACACAGTACCCAAAGCAGACAAGATACCTCTATGTAACTGTATCAGGTCTGGAACACGTATCGTATGGCTCAAGCACTGCATTGCAGACATAATTGCGATATCTGCGTTGCAAAAGCATGATAAACAAGAAGAGTATATTGTACGAAGACCTCTCTGGTGCTCTACACCAGAAAAAAGTTTACATCGTACATCGTAAAGCACTCTGAGTGCTCTTAGGAGTGGAAAAACACTACACTACAGGTACATATTGTAAAAGAAATGCAGTGCCATTTACCTTAGTTCAAATCTGTCCTGCATTTCTCTATCCCTCTCCAGCTCTCTCCCCTACTTGCTTTCTGTCACTCTTCACCATCTTATGAGAAAGGCAAAAGACTCAAATGAGAAAGGCAAACTATTTTCAGTAAGCTATTTGGAGACACTTGAAGGACAAAGCACAGGCCTCTCTGAAGCACCTCTCTTCAACTCTGACAGGCGAAATCCCAATGCTCGCCAATGAGGTCTATTGGTTCAGGGTTTCAGGCATTTAACTTCTTTTTGTGTTCTTGTGTGTGTGTGTATATGTGTGTGTTTGTCTGTGTGTGCGCACGTGCAGGCATCATGCTGCCCTCCCTCACCTCCACCGTCTACTTCTTCACCTTCCTGGGCCTGTGTACCTGGTGGTCCTTCTGCCGCTCCTTCGACCCGCTGGTGTTCAGCTGCCTGTGCGTGCTCATGGGCATCTTCAGCGCCGGCCATCTCATCGTGCTCTACCTCTACCAGTTCCAGTTCTTCCAGGAGGCCGTACCCCCCGGGGACTACTATGCCAGGTGAAAACAGTGCCACTGCCACACAGGCATTAGAGGAAGACATTTTCCTTTTTTTCTCTCCTTTTCTTTTTTATATAATTTTTATAATGTAATGTCTATGGTCCTCATTGTAAAAGTATTGAAAAAAATCTAGTTGGATTTTTGTAAATTAAACATATATTGAAGAAAAAGTCCCCAGCATTACCATAAATATCATATGAGTGGCTTTCTTTTTTTGTATTTGATGTTTTGGAAGAGGCCCTGACAGTTTTGACCTTGCAATACCACCCATGCTCTTGTCACACTATTTCTTTCAGGAGCTTATTTGGAGATGATTAGAGTGGAGCAGTTGGATTTCGGCTGTCAATTTTATTGATATTGTTGGGTTTCACCAAGGTTACAGCTTTGTATATGCAGTGTGCCTTTCAGCTTGATCTGCCCAGGGCAACCCTGTTTGTGCCAGAATGACAGCCTCCAAATTCACAAACTTCTGCAGATTTCATGCAGGTTGGACTAGTGGTTTTAGTTTGACTCATATTTGGCTGGCACATCTTGTTCTGTACTGTGACAGACATATATTTCATGCAAATAATATAACTTTTACAGTATGGATTCCCGGCGAGACAGTGCATATTTTGTTACTGTGACCAATGAGATTACGAAGCGCGCACAACATTGGATGGAAGGATCAAAGAGGTCCGGAATCCAATCAAGGGCTTGCGCTCTGGTTCGTAGACCCTGTGCGGGAACTGTATATGTGAGAGGCGGTGTCCGGTGACGGCGAGCTTCAATCATGCCTGTCATGGTTGTTCGGTTGTCCGGCAAGCGCGCCAGCGGTTATCACCGTGGCGATCGCGGCCGGTGCGAAGTTGAAAGGCAGATGCATTCCTCTCAGAGGTGAGCTGTCAATGAATGTAGCTCAGCAAGATTAAAGGCAGCATAAAACATGTGCATCGTCTAGGCTGATCCAGACAACACACAACAGTATGTCAGACATCTGCTACGGCCACTTTGGCTTGTTGTATTTCACTCATCTTCACGGTCGGACCGCCGTGACGAAATTTGTGGGTTGCATGGAAGTTTGGATCAGATGGGAAGTAGAGAAGTAACATGGAGTAGTGAGTAGTTTGAGGAATTGGATGAGGGAAAAAAACACTTGAATATGTTTGAATTAAATCTATTTTACATTATGCTTGACTACTATATTGACTAAGAGTAGAACTAAATGTCTTAGAGTGAGCTACATGTATGACTTTTTAAGTTAGGCATAGTTTGATTTTGACAATCATTTAAATCACTGTCTACTTTTAAGAAACTCAATTTTGAAGACTCCTCAAGGTTAAGCATAATTCCCCTGGGAATAGATTTTAGCTACAATTTGACAATACAATTTGTATAGCAGGTTAAAAGTCAATTACCTCATGGTAATTTATACCTCTAATCACTAGCACATTATGCTCAGCTGAGCTCTGGGCTTATGAAACACGCTGATGATTCACTGAAGGCTTTTCTCTCATGTTTGTCATCTTAGCCATCAGTGGACAGCTTTGCATGTAGTTTACAGTGGCATAGATAGATCACACACTGATGAAATGCACTTTAGGCTACATGAGGGGAAGTTCCAAAGAGCACCTCTGTCCAACAACCATCCTCACTGAGAGAGAGAGTGAGAGAGAGAAAGTGTGTGTGAGCGAGAGAGAGAGAGATTCAAATTGATGGTCTCTCATTAAAGAACTATCAGTGCTTTCAGGATGAGCATCCTCTTACTGTATGTTACCTTTGGGATGAGAGCGCCTGTTAAGGCTCATGGAGGTGAATGCGAGTTTAATCAGTACTAGTGATTCACAGGAATCAAAGTGAAGAGCATGCCTGAGTGGAATAACGAGATAATGTCCACCCAGACCATCCTCATACTCCCTCATACTCCCATTCCCCTCCTACTCAACCAGCCACCCAGGGAGCACTTAGTATCGCCGTGCTCCTCCCACTCCAGGGAATCTGTGCTGAACAGAGTCAGAGAGGGGAGGAGAGGAAGAGGAGGAGGACGAGGAGGAATGTTTAGAAGAGATGATATAGTGCACAGGACATGGGCATAGAAGCTGAAGAGAGGAAAGGATGGTGCAGAAGTGGAGAGGAGAGGAGAGGAGATGAGAAAAGAGGGGAGCAGAGGAGAGGAGGAGGAAGAGGAAGGTTGAGAAGAGTTGGCATAGCGAAGAAGACATGGGTGTAAAGAGGAAAGAGAGGAAAAGAAGAGGAGAGGAGATGAGAAAAGAGGCAAAAGAGAGGAGCGCAGAGGAGAGGTGGCACCAGCAGCTCCAAAAGCACCCAGGTGGTTCCCATTATGGCGAGACCGCTCTTGGCCCTCGGTGAAATTACACAGCTGGATTCAGGGAACTCTACACGAATCACAAACAAAGCTCAAGAGGGAGGGAGAGAGAGAGAGAGAAAGCGAGGGAGAGAGAGAGATGTGGGGGAGTGAAAGAAATCAAAGCTGACTTAGAAAAAAAAAAGACACGCTACAGAAAAAAAGGCATGTGAGTAAAGTAGATGCAATTCATCTAAATTAGGCCTGGATCAGAGTGCAGTAAAGAGCCTCAGTGGCTGCTCACAGCGGAGCGAGAGCATGAGCGAGAGAGCGAGAGAACAAGAGAGAGAGAGAGAGCACTAGCGACAGACTGCAAAGGGTCTGCTCTGTGTAACGCGCATTTGCGCCGGTAGCATTGTTTTCAGAGGGGCCCCTAGCACAGGATACAGGGCTAATTGCGCAACTGTTGTCTCTCGTTAAAATATGGCTCACGCCGTCCCTGCCAGACCTGTAGCTGACAACAAAACACAAACACTGCTGCAGCGCCCGCTGCGAGGGCGACTCCCACGGCTCTGGATGGCTTTTGAGGCTGTCTGTCTCTTTTGGCTTGGAAAGTGTCATGCTGGAATGACTTTACTCAATGGAGCTAGTGTTGTCGAGATACCACATTTATGATTTTTGATATGCCTAAGAATGTCAATATCAATACTGACACAATATCATAGCAAAAACATCAGTAACAGAAGTGATAAAATGGTCTAGATGACAAAGCGTGGAACTTTTTCCAAATAAGTTTTTTTCTTCCTGATAATATTAAACCGTCAGCTACTTTAACGTTTTTGTATTTACCTCTATGGCTAAAACACTGTTCTTATCGTTTCTAATGCTAACCAAACAGGTATATCACAATACCCCGTAATTTGCAGTGCTTACTTTCTGCACATGCACTGTCTGGTGAATTTTCTGAATTCATCTATGAATACTATCACAGCAGTGTGTACCAACTTTAGTTGCATGTAGACACTTAGAAGTGGCACACATGATGCACATGCCATATATTTGGCTTTCAGACAGAGTGGAGGTATAAAAGAGGAACCCAAGGGCACTTTGTAAGATGGGTGACGATGCTTTCAAGAATCTGATGAGTGAAAAGGATAAGGCTGTTTGGTTGGACAGTGAATGAGTAGCAGAAGGAAATCTGTCCTTGTGTATGTATTTGTGTGTGTGTGTGTGTGTGTGTGTGTGTGTGTGTGTGTGTGTGTGTGTGTGTGTGTGTGTGTGTGTGTG
>JASCQY010000057.1:1035891-1048297 GCA_030264315.1 Sardinella tawilis | reverse complement strand
ATTCGTCTAAATACAACACCTTGCCTGTTCCTTGGAGAAGATAATGAGGAAACGAGTTTAGCTTGCTGTTTCATGCTAGATGAGAACAGTACAAGATGAATTCAAACCTTGCATGACTGTGCTATCCTTGTCCCCAGAGTGCCATGCAGTTCCTGGAGGCCTACACCAAAGAGGACATCACTGTGGCTGAGCTGGAGGGCAGCTCCAACTCCCTCTGGACCATCAGCCCTCCCAGCAGGAAGAACCTGATGGACGTGCTGAGCAAAGACGCCCCCTTTCCAGTCACCATGACTTGGTCCATCCAGAGGTACCGCAGACAGGAGAGAAAAAACTTGACAAGACCAAAGACTAGAGCTTTACTTGAAGCAACAGTTTGGAGTAATACCAACCATAGCTCAGCTGTATGAGCTTCATGAGTGCTGTCAGTAGGAAGGAGAACGAGAGAATTTGGTACAAATAGGTAAATTGAATGCAGAGAATGCAAAGGTGATGTTAACTCAATGGCATAGTGAGCTCACTTTCACTTTTGTTAGCCACGGTACCATTCATTTAGCACCAGCTGCTGCTTCACTACTTGGTCGGTGTTATTCCAAATTATCTCGTTCTCCTTCCTACTGACAACATTTGTCAAGCTTGTACAACATGTCTGTGGTTGCAATTACTCCGAACTATCACTTTAACTAAAATGAGACACTTACAGTATAACAAGTACATTATTTAAGGGCTAATATATGAAATTACTACTCTTTCTTTGTCTTCAGTTAAAAAAATATCTAACCATTCTCAAGGTTTCTGTATGAGTTTTGATCATAAAGACTGTAATATGGCCCACCAAAGACGCAATAACAGCTCATCAAATTTGTATCATCAATTCTGACGCAAAATATATCATGTCAGTGCTTTGAAATATGTTTCAAAATGTTTTTCTTGTTTCCTTTCCCAGGAATTTTAGTCTCGGGGCCAAAGCTGAGGTTGCAATGGATAAACATGTCACCTCCCTGGACATGCCTACGAAACAAGAGCTGATCGCATTATTAAACGGGACAAGGAGTAAGCCTGTGTAAGTGAACATGTCTGAGACAGGCCAAGCCTGAGTGCAAATGTTTTCAGCCCCTGGGGGAACCTGATAGGCCAAGCGAAAACACAATGAGACCGCAAGCGTCCTGTTTCGAAACTTAATGTTGTCATGGTTGAAAAAAAAAAGAGAGAAATTGAAATGTGATGGAATGCATAACCCAAACGACACTGAGAGGACATTGTGAATATGCATTGTGGAACCATTTCCAAGATATCATTCCTTCTCTAAACAGGGTTATAAAACAAGTCTTCCCTTGCTTCATCCGTGCTCCAAGTGACTCCAACGCCAAGCCCATTGATCAACTTTATGGAGGTACAGAACAGATGCTTCTTCAGCATGACAATAACAACACTAAAATGCTAAGCACTAACAGACTCAAAACTACTCAACAAACACGGCTACTTTTGTCACTTTCTGACTCAGGCCAAACATTTACAGGGCACAAAAAAAGAAATTGACAGGGGATTTTTCTTTATAAAATCATATATTTAGAATCCTTCTACATAATGCACGTACTGTATATCTATCCTTGAAGTACTTTACACTGTACATGCACATATTGTACATACAGCATGTGAGACATGATAAGAATGTAAGACAAATCTATAAGGTGAAATAAAGACTTAAGTTCAAATATATGTCTATTTTAAAGAGAGGAAGAACAACCACACACTGCCTGACTTTAATTTGGTTTCAATAGATGTCTGTTTGACTTGCTTATCCCTCCTGTGTATTCCTGTGTGCCGGTTTCCAGATGACGGCTTTAAGGACATCTTGCTGGCCCTGGAGAGGTCCCACAACAACACCGGCGAGATCCAGGAGTGGTGGATCGTGGACCAGCCGTCGGCGGCCAAGATCCAGATGAGCAGCGCAGCGGGGAGGAAGGTGGAGGCCGGCCTGCACCTCTACGTGTTCAGCGATAAAGTCAGCCCTCCCAGCCTCAGCTTCCTGGCTGGTTACGGGTGAGCACCAGTCTCCTATGGGGTGTCCTCAGCATGGGCCTGCTAGCATACAGAGGCAGATGTAGTGCAGACAATGTGTTAGCAGTGACTCTGACTGAGTCATTTGTCTCTCCACGTCCTTGTAAAAATAGCTTTGTATATTTTCATGCGCATGTTCCATGGAATCCCATGCCTGTTGTTAGTGTATTAATGAACTCGAATGTTCTGCTATGGCAACGTGCCTTGTTTTACAAGATCAAATTTATTACTGTGTGTGAAGTTGTCAACTCTACGCCAAGGAGCATTAGTAACAGGTTTTCGTGGTAGTTGAACATTTCTGTTTGTGTTGCTATGCCTACAATGAAATGCGATAGGGTCAAAATCCAATGCTACAATTGCCATTACATCACTGACCTTTGACCTCCGGTTATCCCTCTCCAGCA
The DNA here is from genome assembly GCA_030264315.1 of Sardinella tawilis. Lineage (NCBI taxonomy): Eukaryota > Metazoa > Chordata > Actinopteri > Clupeiformes > Clupeidae > Sardinella > Sardinella tawilis. The sequence goes on along the minus strand of JASCQY010000057.1, from coordinate 1,045,835 downwards.
TCATGGGATTGTACGCCTCTGTCGTGCTCGTCATCGGGAAGTTTGTGCGCGAGTTCTTCAGCGGCATCTCGCACTCCATCATGTTCGAGGAGCTGCCGTGCGTGGACCGCATTCTCAAGCTGTGCACGGACATCTTCCTGGTGCGCGAGACAGGCGAGCTGGAGCTGGAGGAGGACCTGTACGCCAAGCTGATCTTCCTCTACCGCTCGCCAGAGACTATGATCAAATGGACAAGGGAGAAACTAAAATGAGGGCCTCCGAGCCCCAACCCCCCCCCCCTCCTCCCTCAAAACAAAAACCTGCCTGCCATGACTGATTTTCAGATGGTATTAAGAAGGAAGACCCAAAATGCAAAGACAAAACTAAATAATAAGTTAACAGGTAGAGGGGTGCAGAAGAAGCACAAAGCATGGCAGGTGGAGTCCTGCACTGGACACTGATGCTGGAGAGGTCACCCCCTCCACCGCCTCCTAACGGGGGGGGGGGGGGGCCCTCTCCCAGCTTCCATGAAATGTGACCTGAAACGTGAAGTACAGTATCTTGTCATGTTAATGTGTATGATGATTACGTGTGCACAACCTGACTCTGAAGAACTGTTGCCAGTCTTATCAGTGGGGTGATTGATCACTCACCAGGCAGTGGGGTAACAAAAAAAAAGGGATATGGTGTCCCCACGGCCTGGGTTTAGCCTGTTGTGTTTGGGGTAAATATATGAACCTCAAGTTGTGCAATATTATGATAAATAAATACACCGTCCTGGTAGCTGGCTGTAAACTTGAAGCAGAGGAAGGGGGCAGTGACTGTAAGACACTTGCCACTTTTGAAGATTTTTTTTTTTTTTTTAATCTTTTAATTTTGTTTTAATTTTCTAAACATGGAGGTGTACTTGGGTACTTTGGAGAAATAAAAGAAAAAAAGGGACGCGAGAGAAGCACCAGAGAGACCAAGTCATCTTTGCTTTGTTTTGTTTTGGTGTCGGAGAGGAGCAGACATGGGAGCTGTTATTGTTCTCAGGAAATGAATATCATCTCAGTAGGATGTGGCTTGTGATGTAGGAATGTGTTCCTAATTGTTGTGAAGTGACTTGTCCTCCTTGTATAAAAGGGGAAAATGTGGTGTAATTGTGGTTTAATGGCCTGAGAATAAAAGCACATTTTGGATTGCTACGTTTGTGTCCTTTTTAGTTGCAAAGTATGTCTGTGTGTTTTAGGTGCCATTGGAGGGTACAGTCAACAATTTCTACCCAAAACAATTTAGCTTTTTTCAATTGCTGCTGTGCTGTCTGCCAAGTTCATAAAGAATGACAAGAAAAAAACCCTTTGATGGAACCTGTATAAAGGCATGAATGTGGTTTGTATTTGACCAGCATCTGAATTACTAGAACTGCACACAGAGAGTGCAGACCTCCATCAATACCATTAAGGTATGGGTCTCTGGAGAGCATAAATTTCAACTTCCTATCACCCGCAGAAAGACTGCGTCAGATGTTTGCCACAACACTGTCTACACACATACCCCATACATTTTACGTAATAATTGGCTTTAACAGTACAAATACAGTTTCACAATAAACACTGCAAACATTTGAATTTATTTATACTTTTACATTTCCAGTAAAATAATCTATATTTTTTAAAGTTTGCAAAGAATGTCCATAATAAAGGTTGACATCAAAACCTTTGACATGCAACACAGAAGTTTCCTTGCACTTGAGAGATTTATACAACTCAACCATTCTTAGCAGTCAAATCACAATAGGGAAAGAACTTTAGAGTTAAAACACAATAAGGCATTTTCAGAGAGACAACCACAGAGTACAGACATTTTACGAATACAGACATTCAGTACAGGCATTCATGCAGTTCTGCAGATAATTGACACTTCCTTAGAGGCCATTCCCTGTATGGAATATATAAAATCACAGAGAAGAACATTTCTTTCCAGCATAACAGCCGACTCCAAAGACAGAAGCAGATCTGACAGGAATCAAAGAATTTCCATGGGTGTGCAATCTTAATAAGACACTGTAAATGTTAAGGCATACAGTCCGTAGTGTGCTACGTATCAGTCTTTTACAATTTTATTAGAAAATGTGTCTTGAATAAACAGTAGGCTAATTATAGGGATGTTGTGAAGTGTTGAGCACAGGGACACAAAGCATTGTCCCAATAATTTTAAAATAAATAAGTATAGGCTGATGATGTTTACATTCTCCTGTATTTGTTTCTGAAATTACAAAGGCATGCTGGGCAATCAGGAAGTGCTCTGCAAACAGTCCTGTAGGTAAATATCTTTTGGATCATTAGCATGTTGACTAAGTGCTACACATCTGAAAAAGGGTAATAAAGGAAGTAACTCCAAGAAACAGGAGACAGACCGGCCTATTTTTTTTTTTTTTTTGGAACACTGCTCACCTGTTTCATGGCTATGCTTACGTGACTTTGACAGACAATTCCACACATGCACCACATGACGAAATCTGTGCAATAATCTTGGAATAATCATGGATCTTGGAGTCATCAAAAAGGCAGCAAAATAAACATCTACTCACTATTAACTTAAAGTTAATTTTTTCCAAAAAGAAGAAATACGGTCACACTCGTGACCATGTTCTAACAGTAATTAATACCTTCACACTACATAGGTCCCCTAGAGAGTGTCCACGCAAAGAAAGGCTCACCTGAAAGTGTAAAATCTTCAAGTTTAGAGTGTTCAGCCTCTGTCACACTTGTGTGTGCCAGAGAGCACAAGGCTAGAAGTCACACATCATGCAAAGAAATACCTGTCCCTCAACAATCACGCACATCATTATCAAAGTCATAATCAAAATCTGATAGCTTGTTCACTTTAGCAACCTAAAACAGCATATTATAATACATTTTACAAAGATTTTCAAGCACAAGGGTAGTAAATGAATGCTTTTAGTCATTTCATATTGAGAGAATATGTTACACATATTGTTCAGAGTCTTGCACATATACACTCATGCTTACAGAGGGATGGTGCCGCAGTGAAGCAGTTAAAGCCTCCAACAGGTAACCCGCTGTGGAAGACTGCCCCCTCCTGGAGGAGAGCTCTCATTACAACTGCATGTGGGAGGAGCACCCTCTGCTGGAAACACCAGCTCAGCGCAACTGAAGGAGGAGGTGCTGGTGCAGTCATAGCTGTGCGTAAATTTGTGTGTAGGTGTGTGTATAGAGGTGTGTGTGTGTGTGTGTGTGTGTGTGTGTGTGTGTGTGTGTCTTAACACAGGCCCCCAGCATACTCGTCCTCTTCCTCCTCCTCCGGCTGGGCGGCACTGGCTCCTGCATCGCTGGCTGCTGCCGGGGCCTTCTTCTTGTTCCCCCCACCCGGCACTCTCAGGCTGATGGCCAGCTTAGCATACTGTCAAACACAAGGAGGAGGACAACACAGAGAGGCTGAAAAGTTAGGCTGAAAAAGATGACTAGAATCTGATCATATTTTACACATCAGCCAATATACTGGAGACTGGAGTTTCAGTGTGAATCAATCCATAGCCCCGTTGTTAGAGGTCACGGAATGCTGTCTGAAGCAAAAAGAACAAAAGAAATTGGTGAAACATAGGCCGAGTTATAAACCAATAACTATTGTTAACTGAATGGGGCATAGTGAAATGAAACTGAAAGTAAGACACTATGCCCCATTTACTTAGTGTTAGTTGCCCGGTTCATTATTTGGTCTACGTTGTATCAAATTTTTTCGTTCTTTTTCCTATGAACAAACAGGGCAATGGATTGATTTACACCGAACTTCTCCTTTAAGTTTACTTATCAGTAAAAATATATAGACTATTCTTATAATACAGGGACCATTTTACCACTGAGGTATGACGTCCTTCTCTGAGCCAACTCTATCAGGCTATTCCTACCACAGGGATTTTGCTATGCAGGGCTGTGTGTGCATGCAGCAAGGAAGGTCACAATGTACAGAAGTTACTGGTTCGTTACTACAAGGAATGTCAGGTGTTCTAGATAAACAAATGGCCACATTTATTATTGCACACCTATAGCAGTAGTACCTGTGACTCCCTAGATAGAGACATGGTGGGTACAAAAAAAGGTGGAATAAAATCAGATGTGAATGAGAATAGTTTTTTAAACCACTGTATGCTACTGAGCCTACTGAGGAGAATGAAGTCCATATGTAAAAAGAAGCAGACAGTACTCACATCGTTGTCCATATACTTAAGTAATGGGGAGTTGCAGACTCTGTACACCTGGTCCTCATCCTGCTGGTCGTAGCCCTGCAGTAGCTCTTCCATGGCGATGCAATCCTCACTCCCACTGAACCCTGGGATACTGATTGGAATGATGGACATCATGAGATTCACGTGACTCTCTAAATCGGACTAGTGCAATTCAACTTCTGACCAACAAACAAAAAGAGTTAATAAATAAAGTAAAGTTGACCGGTATTTAGCAAAAGCTACATGACATTGCAACACGAGGTTCAGGAATAGAACCTGTTTTGTCCAATTGTTAGTCAGGTGATGAAACCACTGCTCCACCACACGCACAATATTAGCAGAGAGGGTAAAAGCGGAGCGAGAGGAACCAACATCCGTTAAATTCCGTGTTCTATTTTTGCAAGGGGAGGGGGGCAAAGTCCCCCTTTATGCAGACCAAAGTCGAGCCCTCGTTCCCTAATACAGAAAATTGGGTAAAGGTTTATATTGTGACGTGCCGATTTATGCAGACAGAAACTATTCACGTTCGCTCCCTTTGTAACGTATTATGTTGCTCTATCTTGGTCAATATTCCATAATCTTTGAAATTAGGTGACAGAGGGCATCTGGTATCCGACAGGTGAGAGTTGGAGGACATGAAGGAGGGTGTAAAGGAGGGTTCGCACCTGTAACTTTCTCTGACACTTTTATCAGCAGCCACGTAATCGCCTCGGTGAAGATGGACGAGCACTTGGGCAATGGTTTTCTACAGCCAAATAATTCAAACGGAAAAGAAATAAATCACAACAGACCACAGAGCTTAAATCACAATTAAATAAAAGGGCATTCATGCATAATACAACATCTAGTTGACCCATGATGTCCAGAGTGACAGCACCAAGGAAGGAATAAATGAGATTCTTTAAATTAAGGTGACACATCCCTTCAGGTCATAAGATGCTAAAAGTCATATTCTTCCAGATCATTACTGCCAACCAACCTTGCATGCAATGAAGTCACACTAAAACATACCTTAAAACATGTTGGGTAGTTCTCTATTTCTTTGTACATGTTCTTCTCTTTCTGAAGTGACACAGCAGCTTCATCAAATCTGTCAGAACGGGTGAGAGCAAGAATGAGTGAGCTTATGCTGCATGGTGTTCAAAAATAACTAAATAAATAAATAAAAATAACCCTCTAATTACAGGGTGCAAAGACTGCAGGAGTTTTATTTACTTGCGCTGCCTGACAAAGAGCCTGGAAGCTTTTCCTAGCAATTCAGATGCTTGGCGAAGTCGGTCCTCATTCTGCCAAACCAGGCCAAACCAATTGCAAGGTTATAAATCCAGTCAACTGCTTGGAAACAGTTTTCAAATACATTGTACACCAACCACAAAAAAAGAGATGTCATACCCTAGATATTCATGGTGCATTCATAATTTGATATAGCTTGCTTTAAGTGTACACATTTTCAAATTATTTTATATTACATCAATTGACTAGATCTCCTTTGCTTCCATTGCTTTTCTAGAGTCAAGGTTGGAAATTACCTCATATATTAATGCAGCTGTCTGGTAGAGTTCCACAGCTTGGGCGAGATCCACCGGTTCTATTAATCTACACAAAAAAACAATGGAAAGGTTGATTCAGAAATGTGTGAACAGAGAATGATTCTGTAATGCAATTCTATATTTTTTTTGCTGGTGCTATACGCTGAAACATCTGACAGACAACTGAATAATTAAATGGTATCTATATGGTTATGCAGTTCAATACATGATTCAATGTAAGGCAATATTGTAACTATCCTGATTAACTTTGTAGTGTGTGTGTGTGTGTGTGTGTGTGTGTGTGTGAGGAAAGAGAGGGAAAGAGAGGGAGCGAGAGAGAGAGACTTCTCCGTCATTATCTAAGTACTTGCATAGCCACTTACTTCCCAGCCCTGTCCAGAGCCATAGCTGCAGTGTCAGGAGTTCCATTTTCAACATACATCGTGCTTGCCTTTTTAATATACTGAATAGCTTCCGGTAACTTCTGCATATCCTACAAAAACAATACATTTCTGTGGTGAGCCAACCATCAAACCACTTATATTACTCCATTTTGTGACCACTTCAGATATAATGATTTCATTGTAATGTATTCAGACAACTGTGGCAATAGCAATAACAAAATCACAGTTAGTTGCCATTACTTCTGTCTCAGGTACATACCTTTAGCATCATCCCTGCTTGTTCAAGTGCTCTATAATCCAAAAAGTCAAAGAGTTGGTTACCATAATCATTAAAAATATCATAGAAACCATATTATTACCATATCCAATATTGTTATGGAACTTACTTTGCAGCATGAAAAAGACTGAGTATACTGAGTCAAGGAGCAAAATGAGATGTTGATGATTAAACAGCTTTTACGTAGCTCTGAATATGATAAGAATAAGTTGCTATTTCAATGTTCCCATAATAACTGCACTGCACAGATGGGTGTGGGAGTAAGGATACGCTCTGTTATTGGTGTGTGCCTCTGCCTCCTGCAGATATGCCTCCTTGGCTTCCTCCAGTTGCTTTGCGTTTTTGAAGGCAACAGCTGCAAAAACAAACACAGATGTTTGAGCAGCCGCACTGACTATTCATGCACATATACAGAATATTTCTAGAGAAAGATGTTCAATGTTGGCTCATATGGGTTCAAAATCCAACTTAGACCAATGAACAGACCTATTTAATTCAGCATATATTTTTTTTTGCCACTGAGAAATAACATACCTGCTTTGCCGTACTCTGACGCAGCACTATCGTAGTCAGGCTTCCATTTCAAGAAACCCGTCTTCAAACTAGTCAAATACAAAAATGGTTTGTGCAATATAGTAGAAAGAGGTCAGCAAAACGATTTAACACGAGAATTATGATGCTAGCTAGTTATCACATCACATCGAGGGATGCAGTTAGGTAACTTAGCCTATGAATGCACTGTCATGGACCATGGAAGGTCCCAAGTGAAAAGTTTTAATATAGTTTCCTATGTTTCTGCAAAATGACAGCCAACAGTCGTGACCTAACGTTACAGGAGTCTACCTTGAAAGCAGTCACACGTTAATGTGTATTAATTTAGACATTTGAATGTAACATTTGCTGTTAACGACGTCACACTGCAACCATCGCTTTGCTAGGCAGGTTACTGCACTTAAATCTCATTCCATAACTTAAACCTCTTCTCAGTAGTAACGTTACATTCATAACTCATGTTTGGAGTGGAAAGACGAGTTTAAAAGCATCTCACCGCCAGTAACACATAGCTAACTTGAACGTTATAAGTAACAGGTCTAAACCGATACACAACATATCGTTAGCTAGCACATCTTATGGTAGCTTACAATGCAAAATGAGCCACTTACTATTTCTCTGCTTTGGCAATGTGTTCATGGGCTTCGTTTATTTTCGCAGCCATTGTACGGTTATACTATTAGCCTTTTCAACATGTATGTTAAGGCAGTAAAACTCTATAAAACAACTTTGTTTCAGTGGGACTGTTAGCATTAGCAAACTACTCCTCTGCCTTCACTGTTTCACTGTAGCCAACGTCGAGTCGACAAAGGTGATGACTACGGGAGCCGACGAGCTGTGCATTTTTGCTATCCTCACGTATTCTGTAATTCTTGCGTTTGTATATTATTGGTTAGAAGTTTCAGAATTCCTCGCACAGCAGTTTATCAGAAATCCCAAATAAACCACAAATAACACTTTTAATGAGACCTGTTAGTCTTGGACCTGGACAATCCATTTTATCACAACTAGTAGTAAAAATGGATTATGGAATGCAGCTAAAAAAAAAGGTCACATGTGAATGCAATAGTGCTAGAAAATAATACACTTTTTAAACTTTGTACACCACCATAGCCAACTTGTTATGAATGTCACAAATAAGACCTAATCTATTTTAATCTAGACCTCTGTTTCCATATGATCTGTGCATGCATCTGACTATAGCCATACGGTGGTTAAGAAACTGAATCAAAAGCAGAACATTGCACTGTGAAACAGCTATCCGGTTTGTGACTTTCCTGCAGCGCTCACACGATGCTTAGGCACGATGTAGGCTACTCGTGTTCTCACCTGTACTTTTATGGTCCTGTGTCTTTAAGGCGCCTGACTGCTTCTCTTGCTTTGTGTAGAGGGAAGAGTCACGCCATCGAGACAGAACATGCCTTAATTCTGAAAAGTTGATGAAAAATAAAAGAATTGTCGACAATCATCTTGGGAAGCGAGGAGTAAAAGTTTCATTTTGAAAGGTAAGTTTTCCATCTTTAACAATGATGTGTACAATTTTCTTTCGTTCATGCTTTGAAATAGAGCCAGAAAGAGCCTGATGCCTGTTTCTTCCTGCCCTGTTATGCTCCACAAAAAGGTGCTGGTATTCGCCCCTCATTACGTCTTTTCTGAAACATGAGGAGAAAATAAGTGCCCGACTGACATTACTTTTTTGGACACATTGTTTGTCATTTGGACACATTGTCTGTTTTGAGAATGATACTTTCAATCAATATTTCTGAAGAAAGTTTCTATTACAGAGTCAAATGACAAACTGATGCACGAACATGCGGAACGCATTATTAAAATTACTCTGTACTTTCTGCGCGCCTTAGAGAAATAGTAGCCTGGCTCCACTTGTTTTCAACATTGTAAAAAATGGACATCATGGCCGTTTTAACATTTCTGTTGTAGGACTACAACATGAAGTATGGCTAGCCAAGATTTGATTTTCAAATTAGTTAACTTTTTGGAGGCCGATTCCTGCCTGCCTGTTGACGCCGCTATCGTGTGTCGCTGTGGAAATCGTTGGCACCTTTGAAGTGACCATTTACGTTTGCATAACAATAACGAGAGACAAAGCATGAAATGAGCTACCCTGTACTTTTGCGTCTCTTTTTTTGTCTATCTGTTGATTGCCCTGATCGTGATCTTGTTTAGCCACACTTCCCCACACAACAGCGGAGAGTTCTGTCTCGCTTTGGTAAACTATTGAAATTATTCTAATTTACGTCGGACTACATAGACTTAACCTACTAAACATGTAGCTAACCAGTTTTGTTTGTTTACTTTAGGCTGGGTTTGATTCGTTCGTGCCGGAATGAAGTCTGCCCAAACTCAAATAACTCTCCTCGCTGGGCTGCTCTTTCTTCTGTCGGGACTCTCACTTGTCACCGCCTGTAATAAAGCACTGTGTGCGAGCGATGTCAGCAAGTGTCTGATTCAGGTAAGATCTCTTTGCACAGGTCTTTGCCTATGACCTGGCCATGCATGTATTTAATTTTAGTGTGATTCAATTTTAAATTTAGAAATACATAAATTCAGATTACTTTGTCAGTTTATGTTGTAGACACAGGTTACTAAAGCAATTGTACTGGTGTGGATGTTCAGTAGGCTGAAGGGCTGTTTTGAGACCTGTCTAGGCCTACTGCATTAGAATGAGGTACATTTTTACTTTCTCCAAGTAGCTTACTGGACACTGTTGACATAACTTGGCCACTCCTAACCCCCCCCCCCCCCCCCCCCAACCCCAGATATCCCATGCATCAAGAAAACTCAGGATCCATTAAGGTCTGATATGTCTAGGGCAAAGATAAACAGACAGAAAAGTAACCTCTCTACTTAGGTTTTTTGGTGGAGGTTCGTTTTCTCCATCTCTGTGCACATCTGGAATTTGACCTCTTTGCACCCCTCCACCTCCCTTCCTCTCCTCCTCCTCCTCCTCCTCCTCC
>JASCQY010000057.1:999657-1014802 GCA_030264315.1 Sardinella tawilis | reverse complement strand
TTAAAGCATGCCACCGACCAATCAGAGTGATTGTGAGGTAATTGATCAGGTACCATCCCACTGGTAGCCAGCTCAGCATCTACAGTGTAGCGCTGGGGGGTATTCCAAGAACATGGTTAAGTGATAAACCTGGCTAAGTTAACCTACAGAAAGTGGTAAACCTGCTAATAGAGTCGCATGCTGGCGTCATTTAGTTAGGAGACTGGGGTCTCCAGGCTATTCTACTAGCTGATTTCTCAAATTTCATGTGAAAACAGTTAAATGTAATGTTATTCCTCAATCACAAGGACATTGCCCACTATGGTTTTTTGGGGCAGGGTTATTGAAGCAGCAGTCCCTACATGCATTGTGCATTCCTAAATCTTGTATGGTTACATAAAACACTCTAGTATTAAAGGAGTTATCCAGAGTTAATCAAACCAAAGCCCTGTTGTCTGAGGCTGCCGAGTGCTGTCGATAGGTACCGGTCTACGATGTACATACTGCTGTCGTTCTGATACCTATCGACAGTACTCGGCAGCCTCAACAGGGACAACAGGGCTTCGGTTTGATTCACTCCGGATAAAATTTAGATTAAATAGATATTAAATAGCCAAGGTATTAAATAGCCTGATTATAATTATACTAATTACTAATACTAATTATAGGCTGAACAGTGTCAAGACCTCCCCTTTAATCATTCATAATTCTGCGTACAAATGCATCATGCTTTTGATCTTTTTGCAACAATGCATCAATATATATGCTGGTATATGATTCGGTCTCCTCAAATTACCCGCAAAAGTGCTATAATTCTCCTGGACATTTCTAATATTTCCAAAATTCCCAAGCCAAAGTTTCCGGAAAGTTTCCGGAAATTTACCGGAAATTTTCCGCCCCTTAGCAACCCTTCTACTACCGCAGGCTCCACTTAACCTGGTTTACCACTGAATCACCTTCTTTAGCAGGGCTAAAGCTTAACATAGCTAAAGATTGTTTAAAAAACAAACAAAGACAAATGCAAGAGAAATTATTGTGATTATGTGATTATTGTTTTGTGATTATTACAGTATGTGATTATGCATTACTTAATTTGACCAAAAAAGTATTAAAAATCACAGGAATAATGCACAGTTTATAATGCCTGTTACTGTAAATGTAAAACCGAAATAACACAACACATTTTGTTGTTGGAAAAAAGACGTGTGTGTTACTGGTGTAACTTTTTTTGTTTGGTGTGAGTTGCACCAAGCTTAAGTTGCAGCTACCGGATGCAACATATTATTTATCGATGAATGCAATCATTATTTGCGATTAATTGTGATCGTGTTGGCGATTAATTACGCTTGAGAATAATTGCAATTAATTGTGATTGCGATTAATTGTCTTATCCGTATTCTGTATGTCAGGATCTCTCAAAAGTAATTATTCTACCCTGGTTGCCATTCAAGTATGTACTATAGGCCATAGAAATGCATGAGCAAAGCACAGATTGGAAGCATGCCCCTTCAATTTAAGAAGAAGCAAATTTGTTTACTCTGTTGTGCAACATTTGTTATGTTGTCATGTTTTGTTGCATAGTTTGTTTGTTTACAGTATGTGTCCACTCACGCTAAGCGTTCCTTGAACTTGCTAGTTATTAACATTGTTTACTATGGTTGTTAAGGCTCCCATTCAAAGTTTCACAAACGCTTGGATGGACGGAGACTATTTCTAGAATCTTAGTTCTATTTCGTAGGTGTCCTTATCTATATAATACAGACGCCCTCTGCCAGCAAATCAGAAAAATAGCTCTTCTCATTTCCAAGATTTTTTTTTCACAGGCCTACGTGATGACACAATTTATGGTGTCCGACACATTACGTAATGCGTAGAATGATGTATTGAGAGTTGATGAGAGTTAGATGACATAATGTCTACTACAGTAGGTCTATTTCAATGCACATTTGCATGAACATGATGCATAAACAAAGTGTGATTAACATGAAGCTTGTGGTTGAAGGCGTCAATGGAGAACTTTGGAGAATAATGGAGAACAATCATATTTGACTTGTTGGAGAGGTTTGTATCTTATACATGCCCACACACACCTACTTACACAGATACACACACACACACACACACACACACACCTTTCCGTCACTCAATCCAGAGGGAGAAGATGAGCGAGAGGGTGGAAGGAGGAGGACACAGGAAAGAGGTGGATTCAGGGAAAGAGAAATAGAAGAGAGAAAGTGAGTGAAAGAGGAAGGGAAGGATAGAGGGAAATAGAAACAAGGAGAGAGAGAGTGAGGAAGAAATGGATGGATGGTGGGAGAGAGAGAGAGAGAGAGAGAAAGGGAGAGAGGGAGGGGGTGGATTCGGAGAAGGAGAGAGTTGTTTTTCCCCCCTGGTCTTCCTTGGAGAGTCGAGTCTGGCGTTGGATAATGAGTCCCCCAGTGGGGTCATCACATAATAACCACAAAATACAGGCAAACAAACCGCCACTGAGACACAAAAACAAACGGCTGCACCGGCAACGCAAAACAACACAACACACCGACACCACTACTGTCCCTGTACCACAATTCACCACTGCCATTCTCCACCCACCTCCACCCTACAAATACTCACCGTTCAACCCCTAAACTGGAACATGATGGAAAACTGGAACACCTCAACAGTCACTCATAACCAATGCACTAGCAGGTGATGTGAAAGCGATCTTACACCATCGAGGACCAGTGGCTTCACCCCTGACGCTGAAGGGGTGCTAACAGGGGACTGAAATCCTGATGCAACAGTGAACTAACAGCTCACCGTTTTAAGGCGTCTTGACAGCTTAACAGTATTGCATGATAACGGAACCATACAGTATATTGGGAACACAGGCATCATGTGTCTGGAAACAAAGTACAAAATCATTGTCATATCTTAAAATCCTATCTGCCCTGTGCGATTTGTGAATGAAAAAACATTTGTGTATGCATATACTGTAATCCTCAACTTGTATGCAAAGAATTATGGGTAATGAAGGATGTAGAGACAAATTACAAGGGAAATGCTGTAATATCGGTTTTAAAAAGCAGTGGAGACTTTGGGTGGGTTTAGGTTTGCAATCTTTTCCTTTTCTTACAGGAACTTTCAGACACCTGTACACCTGTACGGGCCACACCGTGGCACTGTGTCTATATGACACAAAACTGTTTATGGAGGCATTTGATGCGATGCAAAGTCAAGTGATCCAAGACTCATGTTTGCTTCCCCAAAGAGGGCAAACCTCAGTCTTATCTGCCTTGGCAGAGCCTCACTTTACCTCGACAGAAGGTTTGCTATCAATGCGGGTTCTTTCGGACTTAAACTATTTTGGTCTTACCGACCACATTCACAGGCTTCGGTCGAGGCCCTCGGGTCGGCGACACTCAAAAGAGTCAAAGCAGCTCTCCGCATGCAAAACACCCTTAGCTGTGCATAGGTACTTCCTGGTGTGATGGGATGAACTCACTGGTTAAGAAGGAAGTGGCAGAGTAGGAGGAAAAGACTCCGAGTAGAGTTAGCTTCTCCCAATCTAACATTCAATTTCATTCTCTATGACTGGTGCCCTAATTTCACCCCCCAAGCCCAAGGCCCTGAACCCTCAAAGACTTGAACAGGCATGAAGCAGCCAATCATGAAGTTGATTCATCTCAGTTAAGTGTTTCAAGGTTCAGGGCTTAGGGGTTAAGGTTAAAGGGGGAGTGGGGGGGGCAAAGGTATTCAGACTCTAACTCATTCCCTCTCCCGGTCCATTCCCTATCTGTCCAAAAAAAAAAAAAAAATGCAAGAATATCAAGCTAGCGTATTCAAATGTTTCCAGTGTGAGAGACTAGCATGGCCTTGATCATGTATTACTTCCCACATTTAGTTTCAGTACCATTTATAAGACTGCCGAATACAAAAGACTCATTGACTTTTACATTCAAATACAGTACAACAATGATGTTATACACTGTGTGGAGCGTCACAAATGTTACACCACAGCTCAGTGAAAGAAACTTTGTGGCACTGTTGTTGTTCTGCCTCCATTTTCATAAGCTGGAGAGGCAAATGCCAGTCCTACAGGAAGGTCAGCCATCTTTTTGACGCTACACTGGACCCAAATCCTACAAATCACCACCAGATTATTACATTGTAAATACATTTGAAGTGAAACATGTTGAGATTAGGTGAGTGTCATCCACATGTCAGACACATGTATACACAATAACATATTGACAAATCAGACATGTGCATGTACCATTCACACTTTGGCTTCTCTCTCAAATTCTATGGTCAGGGTGGCCTTGACCAAAAAACAAAAAAACAAAAAACAAAAAAAAAAAACAACCAACACAGCACAGACAGTGCAGGCTAACAAACAAATGTATAAATCTCTAACGACCATGAGTAGCCTCTCACCTGCCAAGCTGTGCGCTACCTGAGCTTTCATTAGCGACAGGGTGTTGGCAAAAGAGTCATTAGGTGGCAGTTAAACACAGCTCGCCTCAGCGTGCGTCCCTTGGGCACGGCTAATGAAAGCCCGAGCTGCGCTGCGTCGGACCGCGGTTCCTGCCTACTGTCACCGGCACCAGTGGAACGGCTCCTCTGGGGGAGCATGTGATACATGCAGACATGCACAAACACACGGATGTGCACACACACACACACACACTCAGGTATACACACATGTGTGCGTACACAGACACACGGACACACGCATACACGCACGCACACACACACACACACACATGCGCATACAAACATACACACACACATACACAACCAGAGAACACAGACATCGATGCAGACATGCAAACAAGGATGAATCATCCACAGGCTATACAGTAGTCTATATGTTCAGATTACCTCTCTTCAACTCACTCAATCACTTCCCCAACACACACACACGCACACACACACACACACACACACACACACACACACACAAACACACACACACACACACACACATGTGGACCACTAAGATGCGTACATATGGGTATATAAATACTGTTTTGTGTCATATGAGCATAACTCTAGCAAAGAAGAATGGAATAACAACTCAAATCATAACTTGACTTAAGTTGTAAACAACTTAACAGCTTATTTTAGACACAGAGGGTGACTCAATCCTTTGACACACAAATACACAGTGGAGGCCCATCTGATAACGTTTCAGGGAGCTGGGATTTGACAGACAAGCTAACATGTAAATTCATAAACATCAATGGCAAAACAGCAGCATGAATTTACTTAGGTGCTGAGAATCTCTCTGCAAGAGAGTCCATGACTTCTGTAGCTCTGGCAGTACAATACTTGGTTTGACATTCTACTGCTGTGACCACACTTCACATACTTCCTGTAGCCTACTGTACAAATTGTCAATGTGCACATCTTGAGCTCAGCTTGGCTAACATGAAACTTAACAAGCAGGTGAACCTACTGATTGCATGCTCATGTTCACAAACACACACACACACACACATACACACACGCACATACATACATACATACATACACACACACACACGCACACACACATATATACAAGCAAGCAGTTTGTGACATATTTAAGACTTTCCATGTGTTCTTCCGATGAACTTATGAGGGCATCACATAACTTACCACCATTCATTTCTGAATATTACCACAGTCTAATAAGAACAAATCAGAGGAGCTCAGAAGGGTCTGATAGGCCTCAGAGGGTTAACAGGTGAGACAAAGGGCCTGAAGCTTGCAAACATTAACAGACAGATTTGCATGATGGAAGGCTACATGTAGGGCTGCAGTCTAAAAATCCTCTTCCTGACTCTCCAGTAACAAATTCTCTCTCTCTCCCCCTCTTTCTCTCTCTCTCTCTCTCTCTCTCTCTCTCTCTCTCTCTCTCACACACACACACCTTCCTGTATCTCACATATTCTTTTTTTTTTGTTTCTTCCTGTCTCTTGTTGCAGTACTTGCGGTCAACACTGAACTTGCTTTTCACCTGTCCTCCCTTATCTCTCAAGCTTGGCCTCTGTCTTAAACTTCCTGGTCCCTTTCCACATGAAGATGATCATAGCTACTTACAAAGGCCACAGATTTGACCATAGATTACAAAACTCACACCAAAAACTCACTAATGTTACAAAAAAAAAAACAGTGAAGAAAAGCTACGCTAACCACCTGACCAATGCCTTATGGGCATGGCGGTGAGTAATTCATATGTTATAATACATTCATTATTTGTTAGATGATGAGTATAATGAGCATTTGTTTAGGGCAAGGTTAAAACTGAACGTCTACCTACAACTGTACCACTGCTACCAGTTTGAGGAAATAAAAGCCTAATGTAGCTGAAAGCTTTGGTTTATCTACAAGTTTGTGGGTATATGTTTGTGTGTCTGTATGGTGCAAGCACAATGTGTTTGTCTGTCTGTCTCTCTCTCTCTCTGTGTATATGTGTGTGTGTGTGTGTGTGTGTGTGTGTGTGTGTGTGTGAGTGTAGCGGGAGTCTCCTTAGGGCTTAAGCGGAGGGAGGCTTGTGACCCACTGAGAATAGGCACCCTGTACAGTTTACAGGCCTGTGGAGACCAACAAGGAAAGAAGAAGGGACTGACGGAAAAAGAACGAAAGAGCAAGTTAGAGAGAGAGCATGAAAGAATGAGAGAGAGAGGGAGGGAGAAAAACAGGGAAAAGATTGAAGAAGCAAAAGTAACCAAATGAAGGGTGAAAATCATAATGTACACAGTTAGATTCAGAGTGCAGGGAGTTGGGGGAAGAGAGAAAGAAAAAAAGTAGAAGAGAAAGAGATAAAGATAGAGAGAGATAGAGAGAGAGAGAGAGCAATGAGATCTCCCTTTTTAGATTTCCTTCACAGGTTCTTGCTGATGGCTTCACCTAGCTAGACCTAATTGCGGACTCTGTCTAAATCTGGTTAAATGAAGACGGTTCTGTACGCCTTCCCTGCTATGTGTTCCCCCTGATCATACTGAAAGAATGACCATGCTCTCAACCGAATGTATGAGGGGAAAAAATAGAACCGGCTTGTGCCACAATAACTCTTACAAACAAAGATTACATTCATTTCGGTCTACTGAGTCGGGTTATAATGATAATGATAAAATAGGAATGTGTCTATAAAAATTCGTACTAATCAACAAATGCATAACTGCTGCCACGTACTGTAGCATCAAAACGGTCCCAAGTCAGTATTCACTGACTCACAGACCCCTGCTGCCAAAGTCTACGAAAATGGAGTTAGTCAATTTACTGATTTTAGTGTCAATACTGCATTGATGGTATTCCAGTGAGCCACTCAGCTGTTAATGCAACTATAGATTTAATTTTTCTCACGTGCCCTCTGTCCAGAGCTACACAGCTATACACACACACACACCACACACACACTCTCACACACACAGAGAGAGAGAGAGAGGAGCATCTATCAATCATGTGAGTGGTCAGTCAGAGCGGTGGCACGGGAGTGCAGTTAGCACTGTTCCAGTTTCCTAGCTGATTTATCATTGGAAGGCCTTAAAAATGTGGACACAGAGCACACTACATGCTGAATTGCTTTGGAACAACAGTTTCAAGCCTTTGTCTAAACCTCTATGAGACAAGATATTATTGATGTGTATCTGGCTGTTACATTTAACCAGAAGAGGAGGAAAAAATGTGACAATGTGGCTGATGTGGGTGACCAGCGGAACCGCGAAGGAGAGTTTTTTCACAGGCTGCCCAGAGATAGCCATGTGATGTGGGCTAGCATACATGAAACGGAGGTCTGATCTGGGGAGGGGGGCGGGCTAATTCCCTATATCAAAAGCCCCGGCTGTGGAGCCAGCCCCCTTGTTTTGTACGCGGCTAAGCCCTCAGCCAGCGTGTTTACTAACAAAAATCGATGCCGCATTACATAATAAGATTAATTAATGGAGTTCGCACCACAGCCAAAACAACTCACTGCCACCGTCCGTGTTTTGACAAACAGGGCACAGGATCACCAGTAAGATGAGAACACATGCAAACCACACACACACACACACACACACACACACACACAATCACATCATGTCAAATAACAGAACAGCACATTCTCCCATGTGCCCTCAAGAGGTTAGACATCGAAAATGAAAACTGCTAAATCAGGTGTCATTTACCAAAGAAAACTGATGGGTGAAATGTAGGCTACATTTAAAAACTACAATGTGAAAATCATATAAGCAACAATAAGGAAATGCATAATTAGCGAAGCTAAATTCTTTCTGCTCACTACTCAAAGGAAGTGCAGGTTCAGGACTTACAAATCACTTTCCTATCCATCCCTCTATATTAGCCGTATAACAGTGAACTTAGGAAGTGAAAAGTTTATTGTGTGTAGGCCTACATAATAGCCCTTCTGCATTCTCACCCACTGAGAGTAGTTTTTTAATAGCATTTTTAAAACTTTGCTAGTGTTGAGGTTCACTAGTGCTATTGGTATTTCAAATATATACTGTAATGCTATATGTTCATACATTTGAAAACACACAAATCAATTTTTTTTCTTCTTTTCTGATCAGGTAAACACGCCCCATCTCATCATGGGCTGTAGTTCTTTTTTTCCAATGAGGATAGACTTCACTCATTTTATGGAGGATAGATTGCATTAGATAACAGGAGAAGCACACATACACATACACACACACACACACACACACAAACATTATGTGCAAACACACATACAAAGAGCGACCCTTGCACTGAACTTATTCATTTCCCTGCAGCGCAGGTTACCGGGTACAGGCTATTTTAGCACAAAAAGAAGCGACTGTTAAGCTCTTTCGTAACGCCACGGCAAGTAACAAGCCTGAGCCTTGTCTGTGCCATCTCTGACCCACCAAAACACAGACGATGGGTCGCTGTCTTCTCTGGGAGGCAAAGAGAAAAGGCTTTGATTCAAAGGAGGCCCACACTCCACAAGACAAGCAAATCAATTACTGGGAGTCCTTCTAGGAACGCCACTGAAGCTACGTCTGACAGATGTGGCGAAATCTCCCTGCAGGATCACTTAGAGCAGTTCCGGCTTCAAGCATGACAAACAAGATCCCCCTTCCCCCACAACACACACACATACACACACACACACACACACATATGTAACCCCCCTCCCCACCACCATCTTACAGCCACCACCTACTAAACCAAAAACACTTCTAGTGGTACACTTAAAACACCTTTGTTTCACTGTACCTGCAGAGTGGTCAGAATCACAGCGAAAACAACACGTACAAACAAACAAACAAACAAATTACTGATACAAAGAGCTGCGTGTGTTTAACTTTTAGCTTCTACGCTAACCCTTCTTTCCTTCTTCTTTCTTTCCTTCTTTTTTTCTTTTTTCTTTCCTTTCCTGAACTCAGATTAGCAACACAAAGTGCTGGTGTTAAAGTTAGCACACTGTATGCTATCAGGCACAGTCTGTGAAGCTGGGGTCACATGCCTCCATTTGTGAGGCCCTGGCATTCTGTACTTAAAAGTATACTGTTGTAGGTAGACCAGCGGGCCTGATCCTAGAGCAGCTATAGGGAGGGCTTCTATTCTTTCTCGAAGTCAGGGAATCAGACAGGCATATGATTAGTCCTTTCAAAAAAAAGTGCCATTTTGTTTTAGAGTAACAAAAGTGCAATTTCTGACTGCAGACTCAAAGTCTCAACACACAATCAATGAGGTACATTTTACAAAATATGACTCATAAAAACACATCCATGGGATGATGAAGCGAAAATACCAACATTTCATAACACAATATTATATAGATCATACCATGCCCATATAACAACACATATCATGACACATTTTCGGAGATCTCAGTGATAAAATAATAACTAATATATCAATATAACTAACCTATTCTATTCTAAAACTCATTTTACGTTCAGATTTATACAGGCACTAGACCAACAAGGCCTATATTGCTCCACTAATGCAGGCCTTTTTGGCACCCTGTTCTTGTTTATTTTATTCACTGGCATGGCAAAACTTAGCCAAAACATCATTATGCAACACAATCATCAATGTCATGTTACGACAGTCTGATGATGTGACTTGAAGGTGGTTAAGTGAAGTTAGCAAGAAATACAATACAATGCAATACAATACAACATTGCTAATATGCTAGTGCTAATGTATGCTACTGGAAACAGTAAGATCTGAAACTATATTGAATGGCTTGTGGTTCATACAACATGTGTGTGTGATGGTTGCGTTATAGTTTGGTTCTTCCGAGTCATTGTATAAAAAATTAATTCTATT
The DNA here is from genome assembly GCA_030264315.1 of Sardinella tawilis. Classification (NCBI taxonomy): domain Eukaryota; kingdom Metazoa; phylum Chordata; class Actinopteri; order Clupeiformes; family Clupeidae; genus Sardinella; species Sardinella tawilis. Next base: position 1,004,554 of record JASCQY010000057.1, on the reverse strand, counting down.
AATATTACATTCGATAATGAAAATGAAACTCGATTCATGACACACTTCTCACAGTTCCTTTTCCTCCGTGGCCATCATGTGAGAACCAAATATTTTTGCATTGCAAAACACAGCAGCTATGTAAGATCATTATGGCACAAGCACAGCAAATTGGTAAAACTTCTGGTCAGCGGCCGAATATCATGTAGCCTACTGTATCTTCCAACAAACACTAAGGCATGACAACACTTTTAACATCTCCCGTCAGTGACAGGCATGCAGGCAGGCTCCATTAAAGCCATTACCGAGATCAAGTTCCTGCATCTCGGCCATGTACACTGCTTGGTGGCACAGCCCAGAATAAAACAACATTTTCCACAACAAATGGTCAGCTGGTTCAGGCGTGCCAATCCTTACCTCCGTGTAGTCGAAGTCCGAGAGGGGCGCTATGCTTTTGATGTAGTCGATCCGGGGCTGGTTGGCTGCATTGGCAAGTGGAACCGGAGGAATTAAAGTGCTCATCGCTGAAACTATCGTCTGGAAAGCGGATCAAATGAAAACACAGACATTAATCTGGATAAATATGGGATAAATCTGTGTATAAGCCAATCTAATCAGTGCAGAAGGATTGCTGGATACTATCTCATTGGGGGCAAAAGTAAACAATATCATGTAACATGCTGAAGGACACATGTCTCTGAGTTATGCGACTACACACACTGACTTACCACTATGGCATCTTTCACATTTTTTCGAATATCCAAGATTTTTTGTTTCTTTTCCCTGAGGGGGACAAAATGTTGGTGCAAAGTTAGTGATGAACTAGTTGTAATAACCTTTCTTTCTTGTCATAACATACAAAAACAATGGCATGAAAACGAGTTGCATCTCTGTGTGTGTGTGTGTATGTGTGTGTGTCTGTGTCTGTGTATGCGTGCATGTATTTGCATGATTTTAAAAGTCCAGTTAAAGCTGCTCAAATATATGTTTTAATGTAGGCCAATAGGAAATGATCACATGAACACTGCTGAAAATCGAAGTCAAGGCCTCCATCCAAAAATAGATTTCAAAACAGAATATCTGCATCATATTTGTGTCACTTCCTACCACTAACACAGTATGTTACCAAAGAAATACACATACTGTAGGTCATAATTAAATAAAACTAAATGATTACACCATTAAATGTGTGCCTGTATTTATGTCTATATAACAAGAAAGTTGTAGGCTAGGCCAATACCAGCAATCACATCTATGATCTGTTGTATAACATGACCATATTTTGCTCCTATGCATACAGTGAAGGTATTGCATTCATAAATGTAGAGGAAACTAGGCCTAGGCCTATAGGTTATTTCATTTTGGGCAATGACTAATATAAGAGGCAACATCAAATCTGAAAAATATTAAATGCATAAGATCAAGACCAACACACACACACACACACACACACACACACACACACACACACACACACACACACACACACACACACACTTCTTTCCATGATCTTTGCACAAAAAAACTTCAACCCACCATAAGATGCACTAGCCATTAATTTGGAGAAAAACAATACAAATGCCTAATGAGTCGCAGTAATATAAGATATATTGAAAGGAAATCTCTGTCAAAGCACACGCCGATAATGACGTCTTTATCTCGCTGACAGCTTTTAGAAATCAGCTGGACATAGCAAGCTTGTCGCCATGCTGTTCTTTCAATACGGGCCTTATGTATCTGCAGTGCTAACGTTAGCTTTGAAAATAGACCCCAAAATGAAGGCCTTCTATTCGAAGGAGGACGTAGACTGGTAGTTTGTTAATCATATAGGCAATGTCATGTCAAAAAAAAAAAAAAGACTGCGGAATTATCCGCTAGCCTACTTGAACAGAGCATAGGCTATGAGGAGAGAGAACAGATCTGGCCACTTACTCTGCATTAAAGCCATTGACGTGAAGGATCCGCATCTGCTTGACAATCGTGCTCTTTCCGGACTCTCCGGCCCCTTAGAAAATAAAATAACACAGAAATATCACATTGCTGGCTTGAACATAAATACATGTCGCTGACACTTCGCAAAAGCCATATAACAGGCGATTGACAAAATGCGTGCGAGTCGGTGGCAATTAAACCATCCATCTACATAGAGCAGGCGAGACCTGTCAACATATGTGGGCAGGGGACGAAACTGAAAACAGCCGATAACCGACGTCTTTATAAAAATAACCACCTTCCGGACCTTACCTAATAAAAGTAGCCGATGCGTGGCTTTATAGGCTTGTCTTTCTTTTTGCAACTGTTTCTCGATTTTTTTATTCGCTTCTCGCTGAGCCTTTTCGTCGATGCGTTGGTCTTCAGTCTTGCTGTTGCCCAAACACCCCATCTTCCGTCAGCCTCTTCTCGCACCCGGCGTATAAAAACAGTAACAGTAATTCCTAGTTTCTATATAAAAAGGCGAACAAATGGGGCGAAAAATCCGTGCGCCACTTTTCCGTCGCTGTGAAAAAGGGTTTCGCTATAATCCTTTAACAAACCGAAGCCAAACGGTTCAGTCGAATCCAATAAATATAAGCATTATAAATAGAATAAAAAATATACATTTGGCTAACAACATAAATAAGAACAAATCGGCTGTTTCTGGAATCCAGCCAACGCTCGCTCCTGCTTCTCTCTCAGTATTTTTCTATCTAAAATGCTGTTCGCAATTCTGTCTGTTAAACTCAACACTGCCTCTCTCTGTGACACCAGGAAGTAACGCCGATTTGAAAGAGGAACACCTCTCGCTTCATGCTGTCAGTACCTGCCCTTCTGATTAATTTCAGCCAAAGAGACGGTTGTTAGGTTTGTTACCTGCTTTGGGTTGCCAAAAAGTCGCCAGACCTATCCACAAGACAAAATAACGCTGTCTACATGTCAGGAAGCCACAATTTCCCTCCCCATGTTTATAACATAGTCAAGGCCTACCTCACCAAATAACAGAACACGTAAAATTGTAAACAGTTATTTACACAAATTGTTTTTGACATATATATATATATATATATATATATATATATATATAATGAAAGAAAAAAATGGGCAGGCTATCAGAGGCTTAAATGTAAAATGAAGCTAAAGATGAATTAAGATTCCAGTGTAGCCTACTGAGTTACACAACAGGCATGTCAATTTGGGACACTAACTGTGAGCACTTTTTTTTTTTTAAGTTCTGTTTACATGACTATGAGGGCTTCTCCCATAAATATATTTCAAGAGCATAACATATTATGTTTCTCCATCCATTGGAATGAGGATCATATTGCTGAAATTTCCAACGAAGATTGGGAAACAAGGGAAAACAGGCAAGTGTGTGTGCGTGCGTGCCTGTGTGTGTGTGTGTGAGAGAGAGAGAGAGAGAGAGAGAGAGCTTGGTTGTGAGCCTAGGTGTGTGTGTTGGGGGGTGTCCTAGGCACTAACCACTGCTCAGTCTTCATAAAACTGGTACATTGCAAATATGGTGGACTACATGCAAATGAGATACCAAGTTTGCATGCCAGTGGCCCAGGAGGAGAGAAGCTAATTCAGTATAATTTGTATTCCACACTCCATAGGCCTATGAGCATTCTTTGAATCTAGAATTAGATGTTTTTCAATGTGAATGTATAGGAAATAGCAATGCACATACTTCACCTGACTGCCTTTGAATTATCAGTGCAATAGAAAAGTTATGGTGTGTCACAGAATATTAGAATGCCATTTCAGCAACAATCCGAAAATGTGATTATTAATAAGAACTAACGCCCCACATCACAGCCCTGTGTATAATTAGGCTGTTATCTAACCTTTCATTTGGAAACTAAAAATAACCTTATCATTCATGTGTCATCCATGTAAAGACCAACAAACAAATAAACAAAAGCCACTGGAACAGTCCAACTCCCCAGTTCGAACGTGATCTCTATCTATGTCACAGAAGAGAACGCTGGCATCATTTGGGACAATGGAAAGACTTTCCCGCACACGAATATGGAAAGGAGATGCAAAGGTGCTCTTAATGGGTCATACAACAGGTATGGGGCAGGAGAGGATGCAAATATCGGTGCTGTGGCCTCTCCTAACTGTCTACTGCCAGGCTGCTGGCTGGGAGGAGGCAGTGTTCAAAATGAGGCAGAAGGCCTGCTGGGATCTGTCTCCCTCTACTGGAGAATAAAGGTACGGTGAAAAACAGACAGTCAGCTGCAGCTATTTCACTGAAATTCATCAAAAAAATATTGACTGAGCTGCCTTTGACTTCGATTGACATTTAGACACAGAGAATTGAAATTGCTGTGAATGGTGTCATCTATACTTTACACATGTATGTGCATTAGGTCAACACCAAAGTACATAAGTCATGATTAATTAAAACTGTTCCTGCTGTTGTTGTGACACAGCATTGGTTAAAACAGGTGGAGAAAACATCAAAATCGGGAATCTAAACACAAATCCTAACAGTTTTTATTAGAGTCACAAGTAGGAATTTAACCAGCCGTGGAGATGATTTAAGATCAAATTTGTAGGCTACATTTCAGTAGCTTATGTGCTATTTTTGTTGACAAGCAATGCCATTCTCCCTGACACTATTTTTACAGTTGTTTTTCTATCCTGTACAGTATGGTTAGTTTTGAGCAAACATATTCAACCCTTGTGAAATTGGACAACAGTGAATTACAAAAGAAATCTCATATTTCTGTCATACATCACATTAAGAGATCTGACCCAGACATCACACCCATCCAAGGACTCCAACCACTAAGATTTGCTGTGAGCTTAAAGGTATAGTTTGGTATTTTCCACCTTAAGCCCATTTTCTGTATTGCCCGGGATGCAAATGAGTGATTGACACCGAAATCTCGAAGATTGGTCGTGTCGTGGCTATTTGGCTGCTTTAGAATCGTCT
>JASCQY010000057.1:983602-996406 GCA_030264315.1 Sardinella tawilis | reverse complement strand
TTTATGCATTTGGCTGACGCTTTTATCCAAAGCGACTTACAAACGAGGATAAAACATTCAAACAACATCACAATTGAAGGAAACTAAGTTAAGAAGTGCTCAGTTCAAATGAGCATGATTGGAAGATCACAGTCCAAGGCAATATGTATCTGTCAGTCACCAGCCTCCAATAGATATTTTTGTTTGACCTTTCATATGGTCATAACACTTATTTTACATTAATATGTATTAAATACTGAACTTTTCTGTCACCGTCTCTGAAACCATACTTTCCTTTCCGAAGATTTGTATTTGTACTTTCTGTATGTTATTATAATGTCTCTGGTACAGTGGTGAAGCGGCGGTTATAGTATTCAACTGACCAACGGCCGACCCATGTTCAATTCATGAACCTCACAATGCGAATCCGATGTGCTTTGAATAAATAGTAGTCTACTTTAGCTAACTTTTAACCTTTCAAGCCCACACACACACACACACATACAAACACACATATGCTCATGACCCTCTTGCGTGAGTGTTAGTGTTGGTCTCTCGCCATGAGAGGGTTAACAAGTGATGAGAGGGGTGTGTGTTGCTGGTGAGATCATGACTGCTGCTGATATGGGGATTACCGTGTGACGCCGATCTTCGCCGATGCACCAGCTTAAGGCTCCTCTTCAAGGGTGTGTGAGATGACTGACAGGGGCTCTAGAGGAACACTTCCGTTTTGGAGAACACACACATTCAGTGTGAATAGTGATGCACATGAGTACACAAACACACACACACACACATATGGAAACTCAAGACCAGGATGCAATACTTTCTGATGCAAAAAGAAAAACATATCATACTGTAGGATGCCATACATACACAATTCTAATCCAATTCTTCTCTCTTTCCCTCAGACACACACACACACACACACACACACACACTCAAAACCTCCCGCTACCCCCCCCCCCCCCCCCACACACACACACACACACACACACATCCCTTTTCATCACCACAGTGGGATTAAATGTGAGATTAAGTGGATGCATTTACTGCCTGCACTGTCTTAGCCCAGTGTCTTGTGTGTACATGTCTCGGGGCTTTGGAGCGCTCCAAGAGCTTTTATCCACCCTCAACGCAAAAGCTCAAAAGACTTGTTCTTGGGCCTTAAGTGGCTTTTGCTGTCATTCAATTACAAGGCAAATTACTGTGTTGTCCAAAGCCTAAATTTGTGTTATTATGAAAGTAGCAATTTTACAGTGTAAATAGAGCAGAAATATATTATTATCAGTACTATTAAATGTAATAAAGTACTCCCAACCACACTCTCACAAAAAAAAAACTAATTGTTATTGTTTTTTTTAGTACTTGGAAAAGCCAAGACAGTTGTTTTTTTTTTTTTTTTTTTTTTTGGGGGGGGGCTTAGGGGCCTCATGTTTGTTATGTTTTGCGTTGCTTTGAATGCCCGTCACGGTGTACCTATCTTATTGTGTCTCTGAAGCAGCAGCCTTCGATGTTGCATAGCTGTGAATGACACCAACACTCTTCACAGAAAAGTGGGAGGGGGAGTGTGTGTGTGTGTGTGTGTGTGTGTAGGGTATGTGTGTGTGTAGAGGTTGTTTATGGGAAGGGGACACAATACACTGTAACACTGTACCTATATCAAACAGTCAAACACGTGTGAGCCAGGCCTCTTTCAACTGCTCTGCTATCCACACCATTTTACTTTTGTGTAGGAAACAAGGATGATAAAAAAACAGGGGGGCAGGTTAAGTCCATGCTTCACGCTGGTCTGAAAAGAAAGCCGGAGGAGAAGGCTAAGGGGTGTGTGTGTGTGTGTGTGTGTGTGTGTAGTGGTGGGGGGAGTGCCCCCCCAACACCCTTCATCAAACATTAGGATCGAAGTGTGATGAGAACAGCCCCGGGTCGCTTGGTTCTTTGGATAGGATCCATTAGCACTTCATATTAGCGTACAGACATAACACGGCTAATGTCATCTGCTCTCTCCATGAACCAGGAAACTGTGGTGGAGAAGGCAGAATAGGGGGAGCAGGAGTGATGTTTGAAGAAGAGAGAGAGAGAGGAGAAAAGAAAAAAGGAAGAAAAGTTAACTTCAGAGTGAAAACCGTCAAGCCTCACTACAGGTATGACACACACACGTACACACATACAGTAACACACAACACACCTGCTCGAAGTGTCGTTTTACATAAGCTATGTTCTGTACCTGCCGACTGGAGTTAGATTCTTCCAGAGGTCACTCAGAAATCAACACTTGTGTCTGTAGGAGAGGGGTGAAGAAGGGGTTGCCATTGAGGATGTAATGGGAAATAGCCTAATCCAGTTACAGTGACTTAGCATCCACAAGGGGTTTAGGTACTGTATGAGTAATGGAGTTTAGTAGAGACATGTCTCCTTATGGGAATTTACAGGTCAGGCTTCCTGCGTCCTATGACCACGGCCTTATTCTCCACAGTCATATTCCTATAGGTTTTGATAAGGTACCAGAGGAAAAGATACATCTGCTTGTGTCCAGGTGAGGGCGTTTTTTGCTGGGGCAACGGAGGTGAATTTTGACAGTGCGACGTGCCAGGTGAGCTGATGCCTTGTTAAAGATTGCATGCCACTCATAGTCGTCAGAGTCTCATGACAAAAAACGTGCTGGAGATATCTGTGGGCTAAGCCACTGGTTGACAGTGGAACGCTCCAATTGTGGGCTTGTCCATTACCATTACCCTTTTGGACAGTGAATAGTCCAACAGTACCAATGAGTATGACCCATTACACTGGAACACGTGTATTCTTGTCAATGTGGACTTACACAAAAGCAATTATTGTCACAGGTACTGTAGGCTACAAAATAAAACTTATACGTAAAACGTATGAATGGCCTATATTTGTAAATATACTGTACAGTCACGTGAGTCATGTCTTCAAGTTTAAGTCTTTCAAGTCTTCAGGCTATTTTAGTCTGACTTATTTAAATGCATTCTTCGGTAATGTGAACATGGTGATAGAAATCAGCCCGTTTCTGCTGAATATGAAAGCACTTTACCTGAAAGAGACTTGGTGAGGTGAATGACTCATGGTGTAGCTAGTGTAAACAACTTACTGAAAGAAGATGCATCAGCAAACAAGACCACAGCATGGAAAACACCGAGGCACAGGAAACACTGTCCTTTCTTGTTTGGCACTCAAACAGACCATAAAGCTCACAGAGTCATCACTTCATCAGGACTCCAGAATATCATCATTGGCAGGATTGAAAACTGGTGGAACTGGTCCTGGGTGGGGTGTGGCTGGCTTCTAAGCTGTGGTTTGGGGCCTTCATAGGGGGACAGAGAAGGGCTGAGATGTGGGGGTCTCAGTAGGAGCATGAAGGTTCAGAGGGGAAACACTGTTTGTCAGAACAGTACAGATCAACTTTTCACAACACAGAAATGAATAAGAGGTCACTGACCCACTCTTGATAAAAGACTATTTTAAGATGTTAGATTTTGAATTTTATGTGAAAATTGAATTATAATGTTGAATGTGAAATTTCTAAATAGTTTAAATGAAGAAGCATGAAACTTTGACCTCAACTCCACAAATTGAAAAAGGCCCAGCTGAGCTCAATTTAAAGCAAAATTCATAGCCAACATATTATGCTGTTTTTAGGTTTACCTGTTTCATAGGTGCTTTGATGGTTAAATAGCTCATTACAGGGTGAATGAAGGCTCTCTCTGCTCCTGCAATTTCTCTCTGCTGTTACAAATGACAATAGCACCCCAGTGTAGAATGAAACTGAAACTGAAATGGATTTCATGTTTGCCTTACTTGGTTCCTTTTCTTTGGTTTGCAATGCAAACTAATTCACATGTATTGGTAAGAATTTACGATATTGGTGTCCGTTTTTAAAAATCTGTTACATTGCCGTGAGAATACAGACACAGTAAGAGTGAAAGCCTAAAGAATTCACATGATAATATTTTCAAAACATCCTGGATTCCACCCATTGTTGAGGCACTAAAGCAACATTTCCACAGTCACGCTGTGAACACCCCCCCCCCCCACCCCCCCCAACACTATACAGGGCACCACTGTGAAACAGTAACAACCTGTTACGATGGCTCCATGATAAGGGGACACGTCAGGACTTAAAGCGGAGACAGCCAGTCTTATGGGCACCACTGTGTGGAGACAAGGCCGCGACACACCCAATGCATCCCCATACTCTCACACCCTCTCCCTCGCTGACATGACTCAGTAGAACACTGTATGGGCTTGCATACTGTACTTGTTGTATGGGCTTGCATCCTTGATATCAGCATATTTGCTGATATCATCTCAATTATATGTTGCGACGTTTTTAAAGAATCTTTCCAACTGCATTCAATATAAATCATTTATTTCAATGTAAATTACTTATTAATTACTGTATTATTACATTCTGTTATTTATTGTATATTGCATATTATGAAACAGATATGAATTATATAACAATATAGCATTTTCCATCCCATCTAAATGCAGGCCTCTCCACAGAAAATATAGGCTCCTACTTGCATAACTCCTGAAGCTACTATGTACTGTATGTTTGGCTGCAACCTGGATATAATCCTTCAGGTGCACAGTAAGTGAGCAATGCAATTGTCTCACAATATAGTCACCTCTCATGCAAGTGTTTTCTTTGCAGCTTGCTATTTCTTCTTATCTAAATCTGTCCATCATGGAACAGGAAGTGTTTCTGGTTCAGGTGCAAAAAATAATAACTGCATTTGGCAATGGTTATTCAGAAGATGAGTGGAGACAGGCTCTATGTTACAACTCGCTTTCCACATAGCCATGAATTGAATTGTATTTAAACACGTAGTTGTAAACATGTGGTCTGACCTGTGCGAACGAGACTATTCGCCTGATTCGTCTAATTCCCGTGAAGAACTGAGTCACCTTCGAGACACCTGATGACTATCAGACGTAGATCTGCTAGGCGTACGCGACACAGGGTAAATGAAGCAGAGAGGGTGTTCTTGATGATCGGATACAGCACAGCGTTCACTCACGTCCACAAGAAACATCAGGCCAAGATACTCCTAGTGAACCCCTCATGATTAAGTGGATGACAAGCCTTTTAATTTGATACTGATTTTGTATCAATCACTTGACATTTCAAAGATCATTTTTTTATCATAGGCCTAACAGTTCACCTAGTTTCTTTGTTTCTTTTTTGAAAGACTCTTATGTAATGCAAGTCATGTGTTGGTTGCTGTGAATGTTGTTTATCCCAATCTGAATCTGACTGCTTCGACAAACCAGAGTTCAGGAGTTCATTTGTGCTGAGAGCTTTCAGTCTGATCTATAGATAAGTGAAAGTAATTGTCATATGTAAATAATAAAACCAAACATTGTGTCTCTATGAATTTCAGGAATAGCATTCCTAGATACAATCAAGAGACCGTATTTACTGTATGTATTTTAGTCTCAAGTGGTCATCACAATTTAGTAAACAGAGGCTGTGCAACATTTGGAGGATTAGGGATTAAGTTAGTGAATTGGAAATGAGGGTAGTGTTTATGTACCCAGAGATAGGGCCCAGCCTGTATTTAGGCTTGTCTCCTTGCTGTTTGCAATGCTGCCCGTTCAAAATGCTACATTCATCTCCATTCTTTCAAGTCAACCATTGTGTGCCTTTGAAATTGTTTGCTTGTTAAACAATAGGCCTTTACTGTAACTCAATTTAGTGACTTCATTTCCTTATGTATATGTTTATTATATATATATATATATATATATATACTGAACTGCACCATAAAGTCTACACTATTTCTTTGAATTACTTGAAGTAAGAACTTCAGTGTGGTTAGAGTCACACTACCGTGTCAGGTGGGCACAACTGCTGAGTCAACTGCAGCCATGGGCACATGCCATCTATCCATCAGTACAGTAGTCAAGCCTGCAATTTTTTTTTTTACCTACGGGTACTGATTTTGATGTTTTGTTTGTTTGTTTGTTTTGTTAGTACAGTAACAAGGGCGTAAATTCTAACCAATACATGGATTTGTGTGGATTTGTTTGCAAACCAAAGTGATGGTTGCTTCACAGCGGCTCTGTGATGAGGAGCTGCTCCTAAGTGATAGAACTGTGCTAGGCATCACTAGAGGTGGCCAAGAGAGCCTCCATCTCCTCTGTAATGAGCCATTTAATCATGTAAATGACCACGAAGCTGGTAAATCTACCTAAAAACAGCGTGCCTGGTGTGCCTTTAATGAAATAAATCAATAAAATATTGCTGTGCATGGTGACTACTTTGACTTCTTGATTTAAATGTCCCTGCTACACACCAGCACCTGCTAACCTGTACTAACGAGCATGGCGGAATTCAGTCAGATGACAATGAGGTAAGCTGGTCCGATTCCCGAACCCCACGTTGTGAGTTTATGTTGCTTTGGATATTAAAGGAGAAGTTTGGTGTGAATCAATCCATAGCCCTGTTGGTAGAGGTCACTGAATGCTGTCTGTAGCAAAAAGAACAAAAAAATTGATGCAGCATAGGAGTTATAAACCAATAATTATTGTTAACTGAATGGGGCATAGCGAAATGAAACTGAAAGTAAGACACTGTGCCCCATTTACTTAGTGTTAGTTGCCCGGTTCATTATTCAGACTATCAATGTATCATTTTTTTTCGTTCTTTTTCCTATAAACAGCATTCAGTGACCTTGAACAACAGGGCTATGGATTGATTCACACCAAACTTCTCCTTTAAAGCTTCTGCTAAATACCATTCTACTTAACTTCTAAGACATTTTTGTTGATAAATACAAGTTCAGAAAGTAGCTCATGAGATCAAATGCACTGTTTAGTTTGAGGTCCTTTGCTCACCACTGCCACCAAGTGCTCTGGGGGATCCATTGAGCTGCACTGTAGTCAAAAGTGGGAGATTAAACTCTTTGTGCCAATAATGAAAACATCTCAGCAGCAACAGCAGCATGACCTCCTCATGGAGCTCTGGCACACCGGCTTGTCTTCCCTTCCCTGCGCGCTGGGGCCTCCTCTGTGGGTATTTGATATAGGGCCACTACATGGATGGGCCTCCTGGCGCAGGTGCTAACCCTCTTGCTGCAGGGGAGAGTTTGAAGAGTTTGTGTTTTGGGGAGGAGGAGGAGGACGGGGGGGTCTGTCTGGGGTCAGGAGAGCTGTTAGAGGAAGAGATCACAGAGGGAGAGAGCAAGAGAGAGAGAGGGGGGGAGATCGCTGGCCCTGATCGAGGCAGCGGTGCGTAGCTGAGCGCTTTTGTCCTCCGACGGGCGTTGTTGCGTTTTATTTTTTTTTTCCCCACCTTCTTGCCGTGTCCTTCAAGAAGCCGGCAGTGGCTCACAGGAATACTTAATGGTTCTGTCATCCCAAGGCACAAGCGTATCCTCTCCCTCTGGCAGGATGTGAGTAATGACTTCAGATGACATTCACAGTGCTGTTTCACCTGTTTTTTTGATATGCCGAAGAACAGTTAGGGCAACACAGGAAAAGGTAAAGGCCGTATCATGGCCGGCTTGGAAACCTCTTCTTATCTGGTGTGGTTACATTACTGTCAGTTGCACAAAAAAAAACACTTTTCATGCAATGCACTCTATGAATATAACCACTTTGTTTCTTTAAATAGACTTGTCTTCATCAAAGTTTTTGCTCATTTACACTGGACACAGTAATGCTGTATTCAAATGATCCTGATATGAACCATCCAAAAAAAATCTCAATCCCCCCAAAAAAAACATCCAAAAAAGATCTCAATCAGAACAAAGCCTCTGAACAGTTATGTTCTAAACATGGGGGTTTATGTATTATGTATGTACAATAGCCCTGTGCAGTCTCTTCTATATAACATGACCTTCATCCTCAACCACCTGTTAGCCTTACCCAAACAAGTAGCTTACTGTACTCCCCACAACCCCACTCCACCCCACACAAACACACATCAGTAGGCTACTGACAGTCGGCGGTGTTTATTGATGGTCTAAGCACGCAGACAGAGGATGAAAGCAGTGTGGGGGGAGGGGGGGGGGTGCACAATGCCCGCTCTGCTGGTTTTTGTTTTTGCTGGATGTCCATGCCACGTCCATGGTCCATGTCCGCAGCTCTGACGCAGCAGCGATCAGCGGCCCATTAGGATCAGTTTCAGGTGATTTATGTTAATAGAGTTGAGGCGTGGCATTCCACTGCACCGCGTTGTGTGGACATTCCTGTCACCTTTCAGACGGAGAGACGAAGAGAGAGAGAGGTGGCGTTCGGGAGATAAAGAATAACCCCCTGCGCCTTTAAGAGGCCATTTTTAGCAATTATGTGACATCTCCCGGACGGCATAGCTGAGATTCCTGTCTCGGTTCATGCGAAAGGACAAAACAATAGAATCCATCAGGTGAGACAGCTTCCTCTCGACACAGGTACAGTAGCGGCCCTTGTGACAGACAGATCTGTCACGTCCGCACAGGCTAGCTGGGAAGTGGCCTTTTGGTGACAGATACTATGGAAAGGAGCTTGGGCAACACCTACTCTCGGAGATGTTATCACAGAACGTGAGATAGAAAAGTTGAACCGCATGTGCAAATTTTTCCTATTTCTTTAAATGATTATTTTGATTATTGGCAGAAGTAAACCTGATTATCTGTTTAAAAGTGAATAAACAAATGGTGAGATTTGTTTTGTTTACATTAGGAAAAAAGAAATTCCTCTTGCATTCATCTTTAGGTTCCTTTAATCATCTCTAATAGTAATTATTGTATAAAATCATCTATTTTCTTATAAAGCCAAACAATAACCAACATCTTTCCAAAACTACATCACACTGTCCCAAACAGGAATTGGATTAAAAACTCAACCTCTCCGACCCAGTCAGCCCACATGAGACAGCACTTAAATTTACTTTTTCCCTCACATGATGGACTGGGGAAATCAGGTCAAGCTTGACTCTCATCTCCCACTGTTGCCAAGAAAAAAAGGGGGGTTGTCGGTGTAAAAAGCTCTATGAAAGGAAGGAAACTTCACTTTGTGCTCTCTCTAAAGCCACGAGGCTGAGGGAGAATGGGGTGGAGTGAGATTGAGAGAAAGAGAATAGGCCCCTTTCAAGCACCTGAGACCTGCTTTCCACCCATGAAGACAGAGAGAAAGAATGAAAGAGGGAGGGAGGGAGGAAGAGAGAGAAAGAAAGACAGAAAAAGAGGGAGAGACTGCAAGAGTCTAATGGTGAACGTGAGGGACCTGGGATGGGGCTTTGTCAGAGCTGCTAAGAGACAATCTTAGCACCCAAGCCACCTGTGGTCCCCATCCTCGAAGAAAAGAACGAAGAGACTCTTTAATGCACATACAGAAAGAAGTAATCTCTGCTAGTGTGTTTCAGTGTGTTTGGCACATGAAATCATGATTGAATTTAATTTAAGAAACGAGGGAAGTAGCATGTGACATCTAGTGAAACATACTAGTCCATGCCATTGTGCTGATGCATTGTACTGCTGTTGTGCATTACCACCATTTTGTTGAAAGGTGTATATGTCAAAGAAAATCTTTATGCCTTTTAATTCTGACGATCATGATAGTGCGTTGTGGAGCACGATATGCAAGTAATGTCCTTTGATAACAACGACCTGAACGTTGCACCATGGAGAGACAAGGTGACTCGTCCCTGAGAGGTCCTTTGAAGTGCTATTGGCTTGCAAGTCACAGAGATAATCAGGCACCTGCCTTAAAGTTTGGCATATCTCTGCTTGACTGTTTGTAAACAAAGCCTCTTGAAGTTCACTCATGGGGGATGAGGGTAAAACGGGGAACATACGGGTTGAGTTGTTAATCAGATGCCTATATCAGCTATACAGGGCTAGATTGAGAGAGAGAGAGAGAGAGCTGTGATTGAGGAAGAGAGGAGAAGAAAAAGGAGAGAGAAGGAAGGAGGAGAAAGAAAAGACAGAGCAGTGGGAGTGAGGAGGGAGGCTGGAGAGATGTGTGTGTGTGTGAGAGAGAGAGAGAGAGAGAGAGAGAGAGAGAGAGGTTAAGGATGAGGTTCAAGGACAGAGGTCAAGTTCACATCGTCTGAGAGAGAGCTGAGAGATAAGGAGGGGCCTGACTTGGCTGTGCGTACATGTGTCACACGGCCGTATGAATGCTTTTTTTCAGCATTTCAGTTTTGTCCAGTCTTTGCCATCACAAACAGTATTTTTATTTTTTTTTTCAAATTAGGGGTGAGTGATTGTTCTTGTTCTTCTGTTAATTAAAATAAATAATTTGTTCTTTCCCTCTTTCATGCTCTCTGTGTCTGTGTGTGCATGTGTGTGTGTGTGTCTGTGTGTGTGTGTGTGTGTGTCTTGCTAATAGTCTGTACTTCTGAAGATCTGTTTCACATGTATGTGTATTAAATCAGTGCGTATGCGCTTATCTCACTGGAAATCTCATCCACGCTCTGTTTGTGGCTAAGGGTGGTTTATAGGCATTATGTTTTATATTATTAAATTTAATGATGTGCCGTGGGCTGTGGGCGTAGTAGCTGTTCCTGGTAACTCAGTCACACCTTTGAAAGAGATATTTTTATGATTACAGAGGCAAGGAAGTAAAAGTGAAAAAAAAACCCTCAGGGTTGCATCAACATTATACTGTACTGGACTGTATAGAGATTGCTCAACAGTGGGATCCACACGCAGGGTTCACAGGGTTTATTTGAAGGGGTCTTCATAAGGGTGACATAAGCCTGTTATAAACATGACAAGACACATATCATAAACATTAATGACACTTCATGTCATGCCATATGCCATAATAAGTCATAAACATGAATTGAGTGTCATTAATGTTCATGATACATGTAATGTCATGTTTATAACAGGCTCATGTCACCCTTACTGTATGTAGACCTCTTCAAATAAAGTGTTACCCAAAGTACTGTAGAAAACAACCTGTTCTCTGTATGATTGAATGTAGGCCTACCCTTTTAATTCCATGAGGACAATTCAGTCTCTGCATTTAACCCATCCAAAGTCCTTCCAAGACAAGTACCTTCACTCACCGGCCATCTTGGTGTCACTCTTGGGCAGTTATTTTGGGTAACAAATGAATGTTTAAAATCATTGCGGACCTTACCCAAATAACCTTTGAAAAGACGTTATTCCAAACATGAATTTGCTTACTGTGTCTGCACCAACATGTCTCCCCCTAAAAAACTCACCTCCCCTGCTCACTGCCCTTCCTACTCAGGGGTCAGGGATCAAACCAGCCACCCTTTGGTTACAAGTTCGAAGCCCTACCCAGTAGGCCACAGCTACCCGACGTTTGATTATAATGCTATGTATGTACAGTCCAATTTCCAAAAAAATGGGGATGTTGTGTAAATTAACACACAAGATGATGATCTGCAAATATACTACCTGAAGGTGAGAAAAACACCATACACATCATATAGAAAGTGCAAACTGACTATTTCATCAAAGATTTACAGTATACTTAGGCAGGCTACTTTGAATTTGGAAAAAATATGCAGTCTTTAGTCAGGGAGTAATATTTCAGAAAGACTCTGCTAAATTGAAATCTGCAGATGCAATGGGTGTCTTCAGTATCCAAATGCCTTTAGTCTATGCTGTCAAAAGAAGAAGTGGATGAATTAAAGGAGTTATCCAGAATTAATCAAAACCTGTTGTCAGAGGCTGCCCAGTGCTGTCGATAGGTATCAGAATGATAGCAGTAGGTACAACGTAGACCGAATTCGCGAACTAGCCGCTACCTCTTACTGATCAGGGCATATCTTTTTCACTATGGTTTCATTTTCATATGCCCTAATCAGTTAGGGTCAGTTGTGTGAGAGAGAGTGTGTGAGAGTGTGTGTGTGTGTGTGGGGGGGGGGGGGCTTTCTGGTGATGGGTAGGGGTTAGGGGCAGTGTGATGTGGGGAACAGGGATATGCAAATTGTGAAGGTGGTGTAGTGTGATATCGGGAAGAAGAGCATGGCCGAGATTGTCTGTGTGGGTGTGTGTGTTAGGTGTGTGTGTGGTGGGGGGGGGTGAAGAAATGAGTATGGAGAGTGAGTATGAGTATGAATACTAGTAGTGCTGAAGTACTCAAGTCCGGTCTCAAGACCAGTTTCTACTGTCTCTGCCTCATCCCGGACTTGACCCTTCAAAGACTCGGCCTTGACTCGTTTCGGCCCACAGTGGGAGGAGAAGGACTCCGACTCGTAATTTCCAAACGAGTCCTACAGTCCTCAAAAGATTTGTTGTCAACAAATATATATCCAATTATCCATCATTACAAATTTGAATAATTAAAAAATTGTTGATAGACATTATTTAAAAAAAAAACATACCATAGTGCTATGTGAAGACCTTGCATTCAGTGAGTGACTTCAGTTACTGGTGTGAAATGGAGGGAAACAAATTATGAGCCAAAGGATTTGGGGGGGCTTGTGCTGTAATTATTAACCTTATCTGGGTCCCGTGTTGTAGTTGTGAACATTTTTCTAAACGCACTTATTAAGAGGGAATAAAGTTTTAAAGGATACCGAATATTATATTCCAGTGTGTTGTCAAAATTGAAAAAAAAAAAAAAAGTTAAAAAAAGTACTCATTTTTATGGTCTTGGTCTCGGCTCCTGAAACACTTGGTCTTGAGTTTTCAAAGACTTGGTCTCAACTGCATTTAAAAATCAGTGATCTCGGGCCGACTCAGTCTTGACCCTTCAAAGACTCGATGTTGGCTCGGACTTGACATAGTCAGTCTCATCCCCATGACTAAGTATGAGTGTAACGGATGCCAGCTAGCATAGCTCGGCGTGTGGAACGTTAGTAAAGCTTCACTCCCGACGCTTCAAGAACGC
>JASCQY010000057.1:945092-970220 GCA_030264315.1 Sardinella tawilis | reverse complement strand
CACCATTAAACATTTTGAAAAGATTAAACAAGGAATAAATATTGAGTTAATAGTGGTAGAGGACTGTACTATTTGCTAAATTTGAAGAAATTGTTGGCCCTGTGTAATTGAAATCACAGATTGCACCTCTAATGTGGAATGTTCTCCACTGTCCCACTTCACTGCATTCTTTGGTTGCATCCTTAATTTGGTTGAGATGTAAAATTAAGGGGTGACATTACCTTCATGTCACTGTAAGGAATGAGTGAATTGATGACACTCATCCAGTGGGAAATTTTCTCATGCAGAGACAATACAGTGTTGTGGATGCCCTGGAGCGTCATTATGACTTCCCATCATCATATCAGGCCATGAGCTCAGCTCAGTATCTCTTGCATGTAGTGCCTTTATGGCTGTTTGGTGACCTGCTGTAGACCCTGCTTGTGATTTGCATGCTGCTTGTACCCACTCCCCACCCCACCCTTTTTCCTTTCTACTCTCCACCCTGGTGCTCTGGGGTTGCCTCCTTTCCCCTCCCTCAACCCAGAACCTCAGGAGCAGGCCTATAGTGCTCAGCACCCCTCAGTACACCCCCAAGGTTCCCAAGTACCTCGGCGACAAGGCCGCCATGACCCCGGCCGACTTCTTCACCCCGCTTAGCCGCAGGGCTACTTGTGACTCCGAGGAAGTGGGGGACGTCCCAGACATGTCCCACCAGGCCAGTAGAGTCAAGGGCAGGAAGTGGAAGGTTTGTGACAGGGAGAAAGAGGTAGGGTGACTGGTAAGGCTCGAGGTGAAAAGAAAAGACTAGGCTGGAGCCTGTGAGTGAAGGTTAAATTTCCTCTGGTTTCCAGCAGCTTCAGTAGGCTCAGAAACTATGTTCAGAGTAGGTCGTAGTCATACCATGTCTGGAAAAAAAATTCCATATTAAAAGATGTGGACAGATTAATACAGGGATAAAAACGCAAGGTTGCAGTTAAACACATGCCATGTTAGCCAAGTGCTGATTTAGCCGTACAGTCGGGCAAAAAATGTCAGTGAAGGGGAAAAAATTCAGAGGAAGTCCTAAGTCCTCTGAGGATTTGGCACCAAATGATCAGCTAATTTATTAGAGTTGCATTACAGGCTTTATGCATTAGTGGCTGTTCACGTATGTATGTAAACAGCCCAGGCAGTTGAATGGGTCTACTTGCACATTTCTCTTCTGGAGAGTAATTAAGCCGTACTAACAGACACATCCCAATGCCTCACACACATTAGTGAAACTGATCTTAATTAACCATGAAAGAAAAACAACAGTGTTTGTCTGGCATGTTTGCCTGTGAATTAGTACAGCGCGTCTGTTGTGGTGTTCCTCAAACCTGGCCCGCAAACAGAGTTTTTTTTTTTTTTTTTCTCCCTCCAGATTATGGCGTCAAAGAACCAAAACAAAACCAAACAAAAGCAAATAACACAAGAGCACAATGACTTGACTACACTGTTCACCATAGTGATATGAATCGAGGTTGGGAGATGCAAAAAGCCTTAGGGCTAAGGGAGATTTGATTTGAGGAACCCCACTTGGAAGGCTGCCTCGCTGCCAGAAGTGGAAAAAGAGCTTCAGAAAGTAAAAGTTCTGCCATGTATTGGTTCATCTTTGAAATGATTTCATCATTAGCTAATCGGCCAAGTTGAAGCGCTGTGCTAATTAGAATCAGAGTCCGTTTAGCAATTAGACGTGGTGGTGGGACTTTTATTTTCTGATACAGTAGTTTTTCACTACACTCACACCACTTTCAAGACTTGACTTGACTTTCTTTGCTGCTCCTTGCAGAATGACGTCGATGTAACCAAATCCGCTCCCGCCCTCCACGTCTCCAAGCCTGATAACACGTCGGCCCCAAAGCCCGCCAGCACGTCCCTGGACGACACGGAGAAGAAGAAGCTCCAAGACGAATGCAAGAGGCTGCAAACTGAGGTGGCAAGAATGGCAGAGGAGAACCGGCAACTCAAGGTGATCTTCAAAAGTTGTCTAGCTTTTATAACTTTTCTTAAAAATGAAACAGTGCAAGAGTGAGGAAGTAGAAAGTGATTGCATTCCTGTCTTCAAGGTCACCTTTAAAACCATGTCTCTGAGGTGTCGGCCCCTTCCTCAGCTTTCAAAGTCGGTTGCTCTGAATGCTTTTTCAGTATTTCAGTCCATCATTCTCTTTATTCATAATCCTGTCATTGCAAGCAGTAATAAATGCACGCAACACCTTAATGTGTGAATCATGTGAGATCTGCATAGCAAAGGGTCTTAGACACAAGCTGGTTGAGCTCAAAATGTTCCTTGTCGGAACAGATCCGTTTTCTTACATATTCTTCCATGCAGACACTTAAGATTTTTGTTTGTTAGTTTCTGTTAAGCACAATTAGCAATATAATTTATGCTCTCGTTCAGTTATGCCAGTTATGATCATTTTGTCACACCTGTTTTTAGCAAGGCTTTAAGTCTATCGAGGATGCAAAAATTATCAGAAAAATTAGAAACATAGACAACATAAGAATGGGACTCTGTCAGTGCATAGTCACATCCCCTTCAAGTAAGATCTGTTCTGGATGTAGTCATCATAATTGTTGTCCGTCCTAATCAATAATTAATTTGTCCAATTTCACCCGGCCTGATGTCTACTAGTTGTTTATCAGGACATGATATGACAACGAGGCGGCTTTAAGTTTAGTGACGACTCTAAATGGCTAAAGACTTTCGCAGGGATTTAGAGGGTATGCAAGTCAGATAGACCATCTTCGTTGGCATTCTATCCGTAAAATCCAAATCCTTAAGTGCTACACTGCGGTAAGCACACATTGCCGTTTCAAGTCTTTGGCAAGTCAACGTTCAGAGTGGAAGGAAGGGAAGACAGGGCTTGCGCAAGACGGCTGAAGCGAGAAGCACAGAGGTGCAGGAACAGGAGATTTAAGATTCCTCCACATCAGTATCCTGAGCGCAGAGCTCACGTCAGGATGGGATTTGATGTCTGAAAGGAGGGCTTCTAAAACATAGTCACGATTTGAGATGAATCATACATTTCCAGCACCAGTTTTTATGCCATGATGCTTGTCAACGCACCAGCGTGGAAGGTTTCTGCCACGTCTGACTGCTTAGAAGTTTCCTTTTTTGCCATGACACAGGTGTACGCACAGGCATTGCAATTACAAGCCGTCAGCCTCCCTCTCTGATATTCTTTCTCTGTTTATTCTTTAGGAGACAAAATGCTACTACGTTTGAAGCTTCAGAGCGCAGACTTTGTTGTCAAAGAGCCAGTATTTTAGTGCCAGTTTTACCTTTTAAATGCACTTTCTTTGAAGACTAGGGGTGTTTGTGTGTGTGCGTGTGTTTTGTGTGTATGTGTATACAGTATGCTGGCTGGCTAACAATATCCTCTTCCCTCCTGTTTTCTTTAGGATGAGGGCTTGAGACAGCGCAAGGCCCTGCGACCTGACAATATGGTATCAAACTCGGGCGCCATGATGAGCAAGCAACAGAGCTCCAGTTCCCTACCATCGCTACTCGTCGTCATTGCTGCCATCTTCATCGGATTCTTCCTAGGGAAGTTCATCTTGTAGATAACTAGAAGGGCGAACTACGACCGTCTATCCACAACCTGCACCCTGTAACCCCCCCCCAACCCCAACTTCCTTCTCAACCCCCCCCCCCCCCGTTTTCCAGTGTTTTCCAAACCTGGAGGGGGCAACAACAACAACAACAACAAAAATGCCACGCGTGCTCTCATTCAACCCAAAGTCATCAGTGGTTAACATGGTCCGCTGTGGTCCACACGCACCTGTGTACAAAAATCATCAAACAAGCCCTGCCTCTTCCACTTTGTCACACGGTTATTAAACAGAGAAGTGCAGACACACAGAGAAATACACACACACACACACAGACACGCAAATGATAAAGTACTTGTGTTTTCACAGATGAGCTGAATGAAGGTTATCTTATTGTTTTCGTTTTCTTTTCGTTTACAGTTTGTTTTGTGGTCAGGGATTGGGTTTTCAAGGGCTGGTTAGGATGAGCAGGAAACGAGGAAAAAAAAACAGAATCTTCCATCTGTCACAGCATCAGTAGCAGGATAAGGGTGAGGTACTGCGTAGAGACCTTGGTGGGGAAATTCACGAATATAATAAATAATAAATTTGAATTGTTCTCTTTCTCTCTCTCTCTCTCTGTCTCTCCGTGGTTTTAATGAGAGTGGCACAGAATGTTTTAAGTGTCTTGTACATGTTATTTTAATCTGTTGAAGAAATAATACACCAATACTCTAAAGGAATAAATGTAAAAAAACAACAACTTTGCTTTGTGTTGCTCTATGGGGTTCGACATTGAAAGGCTCCAGTAAGTTCTGAAAATGTTTATTTTTCTCAATGAATGTGAAGACTCCACCTGGAATATAGGTGCCTCTTACCCTGTACATTTCTTTTCTGATACCACACATACGCAAAAAACAGGCTTCCAAATATTTTTTTTTTTTGTTATTTCGATTTATCCTTCCATAAATTGAATATCCTGACTTGTGTGAAGCAAATGTTGACTGAAGAACTCCATGCTTTACAATCCTGTCCCATGGTATTTAACATGAAATAAGATTAAATAAAATATCTAACATTCTTTAACATTTCTTCTTTTGTCTGTGTGTGTGCGTTCGTGTGTGCACGCTTTTTAGACATAAATGTTCTTCATCTGCATCATGTTCACTGGGAATAGTTTTTTTTTATATGGCATCTAATTGCAAGCATAGAAGAGTATAGAATTTATTTAGTATCCTGAGTATGTACACAAATAAAGCCTGACACACAATTCACTATTTACAAATAGCTTTGAGAAGGCAAGATGTTTGTATATTTGCTGGAAAGATTTGGTGGTTTGCTAGCTTTAGGCAGATGCACTGTTTCGAATACCATAGCGTTCTGTACAATATTTAAATGTTTGTTTCTTTCTATTGATCCCTTTTGTAAACAACTAAGACAGACGACACCCAACACAGACTGCTGAAATCACATAAACTTGGCGCATGTATTCCCAGTTCTATTCACCAAAGTCTCTTGATCATTGTGAGCTTTATGCGACAAAACATGGCCAAGCAGTTTGTTTGTATTGTGCTTCATCCACTTCACAGTCTTAGGTGGAGGACAAGGTCCCTTGCATCCATTTTATTTTCTGAAAGCTCCGCTCAAAGTCCAAAGCCTTCAACTGAGCAATATTTTTTTTCCGAGTAAACTTCCCCTTTCCTTTATCAGTCCAACCAAGGCTCTTTCACACACTTGAAATGGTCGTAATAGGCATTGGACCTTGCAGTCTTGTGTGGACTATATTATCTGTAAAATCGTAAGGGCCCACACAAGCACAGGAAGATAAAATCGGCTTTCGCGGCAGCCGTTGCCCAGTCTGAAGTGCTGGTCCCCCTCCCTCCCGTGGGTAGGCCCCCGCTGGTTGCCAAGGGAACACTGCACCAGGGGAGGCTGGTAAGAGGTGGCCCTTTTGTGAGGCTGGTTGGGGCTTGAGCCATTGGTGGGTCGCTGACCGTTGTAAAGCAAGCGTCTGCCGGAGGGGTCGCGCTCGATTCTGAACAGTTCGTGCTCGGTGTGGGGCAGGCGGATGCCCAGGGCGGCACAGCCCGCTGTGGGGGTGACATCCTGCTCCACGCCCAGACGCCACGAGCCCTCAATGCCACACTCGTCACCACTGAAGATGTTGAGGAGGGACGTGGTGGCCAAGTCCAAGGGAGTCACCTTCATCTGAGTCACTGGTAAACAAAACATAAATATTCAGTTAACTGTGTCATAGGACTAGCGTTTGAGAGTAACTGGCAACATTCAATCAGTACTCTTTGCTCTGTGCAAAACTCCATAGACAGAGAACTAAAAATGGCCCTGGTGTTCTGGTGGTCTTAACGTACATGTGCAAAGCAATGCATTCAAATAAACATGCAGAAATACTGGATAATATACTAGGATTCCATATACCTCATATACTACCCTTACATCCATTCACACACAAATAGACCCTTCATTCTACTTCTCTGTGTACCATTTCTGTGATCTACACAGTTTAATCTCAGCCAACTGAAAGGGGTCTTTTGCTGTAGCTACATCTTTGCACTTGAATTTTAATATTCCAAAATGAATATGCTGGGTTATGGTTAATATGTTGAGACTATAATGCTATTATTTATTTCACCCACAGGAAAGTGTTTTTACAGCTTTCCAGTTTTCTGTTTACAAAGGGGGTTTGCTTGTCTCTGGGAAATAAGATCTTACTGAGTTCTGATCTACTTCCCCGAACACTACTTCTTACAGGAGACAAAAGAAGTGTTTTAAGATCTCAAGTTGACATGAAATTGGTCTTGACTGTGGATGATGGAATATTTCTTAAGATTTACGTTATTCTTACATATTTCTCCTAAAAAGACACAATTGAGCTCATTTTAAGATCTAATTTGTTTCTGACAGGCAAAGTCCAGGCTAATGTAATATCAACACCTTCCTACAACTAGAAAAGCTCTCAGAGAGCAGCGATCAATATGGGGTCACAGATGCAATTCAAATTCCAGACAGAGTTGCAGATAACCACCAAAATGTAATCATCTGCTCCGTGTCTTAATAGCCATGCCATCTAAAAAATCATCCAAATGAAATTCATGCAGTACTTTTCAAGTTATCTTGTACACAAACAAACAAGCACACAAACAAATGCAGGCGAAAACATAACATAATAATCTCCTGCCATTTATTTTCAGTACTGTACCTGTGAAGACAAACTCTGTCCCCCCCATGACCTTGGCGGAGGGCTGTCCCTGGCTGTAGTGACCAATGGCGTGCATGCTGAAAGTGGGCAGCCTGCAGACCGGGTCAGCATAGTGATAGTAGTGGCCCTCCCAGGTGCGGCCGTCCTTGTTGAATACAAAGTGGCGGGTGAGGAAAAGGACCCCAGGGCGGACCTCACAGCGCTGGCTCACCCAGTGGCCCTGGACCCTCACTAGGGAGTCGGCCAGAGGGGGCAGGGTGGGAGGCTGCTGGAGACTCCCATGGGAGACGATCCGGCAAATGATGCATGAATGATCGTGACCATGCTGGAAAGAATAGGAACAGAGGCCCTTTTGGTTAGTGTGGGCTAGAACATGCTTGTTTGGAGAGGAGTTCAAAGAGCTAAACAATATTGTTTTGAACCCCTAGTCCTTTGCTTTATTGTTGATAGTTTAACTGCAGTCAATTAAACTGACCATTGAATTTATTATACCATTACAACACCAACCACAAGTAATCAGAATCAGACATGTGGCTAAACTTGGATGTGATCACTACTGGAGCAAGAGTTTCAACTTATGACTTCCAAGGCAAACTTGAATTTCAAAAGATAATTGAAGCATAGCAATCAGTGCTCTCTCTCTTTTTTTAACAGGCGACAGCTGCTCTTGAATGTGCTGCTTTTGTAAGAGAAGTGTTCTCACATCAGCCTGACTAGATGGAATGTATGTGGAGACTATATTCACAAAATGTCACCACATGTGTGCCTTGACTGTTGAGCAAACTCTTGTTCGCATTCAAGTTTCAACACTAACATTTCCAAAGAGGGTTGTGGTGGTGAGCCATGCAAACAAACAATTTATTTTTCCACACAGAAGAGAAACCTTTGTTTAAATTTTAATCAATCAGTTGACCAGCCCTCTAGCCCACAGCATGAAGAGACTGGCATGGGCTGTGTTATTTCATATGCTGGGAAAATTCTGGCTTCACTACACATAGACCTCGGACATTTGACTGCACTAAAACAATCACTATGGCAGTGGGTGAAAAAAATAGTGGTAAAACCCCAACAACGCTCGGGGGAGTTCGGTTAGAGGCTTCGTTTTTTTTTTTTTTTTTAACAAAGCATGTGGTTTGGCAACAGGTTCAAAAGCGGCAGAGGTTCACAGAGTTTGCACGACTCTGATATCATTATTATAGTCCTCACTTCATTAGTGAGCGCGAGTGTAATTACAAGCTATGTTTAATTCATGCAATATCAATCAAATGTGGAGGGGCCAAAGGACTTCTGAGAGCGATGAGGACAGACAAGGTTTTTAATGGGGGGCAGGCAAACCGTTGACAGCCAATGATTTGCCAAGGCTTACTTGAGTCATCCATCATAAATAATTCAGATTGTACTAGAAACTCATTACCATCGCATTACATATTTCATATACTAGCGCTTCTTTTTTCCAGTTTTTCGCCTCTAAAGCGGGCATCAAAATGACTGCCAGCGAATGCATGGAAGAAGAGTATGTGTGAGCTCACACACCCGGGCGCGCGCTCGCAGACACACACACACACACATGAAAGGCATAAATCCTTCAGAAAGCCCCGTTCCATCTCTCTGGTCTGGCTCCAGATTAGCCAAGCCCCTGTGATGGAGCCGGAGGCACGCACAGAATCCGCGCGGAGCATGAGCGCGGCGCGGCGCTGCGTGCAGAGGCATTTCCCATTCCCTTTGAAGGGCGCGCGCGGAGGGTACGTGCCGGAACGCTGCTGTGGGCACGCTCTTGCACTACCAAAATCGTTACCTTTACAACCTTGGCTGAGCGAGTGCAGCAGCGAGGCATGCCACCGACGTGACATGACCTACAACTCTGATCAGTCAAGAAAGGCATCCGAGATACCCTGTGATCAACCTCTGCATAACACCCCCTTCAAGAGGGTTGCCAGCACACGAGACGCAGCACGGGGTATTTTGGTTAAACTTTAAGTACGTGCCGTTTAGAAGTCAAAGGGAGATCAAATCGTCTTGTTTATCAATAAATTTATATATCTAAGGAGTTAATTTCTTGCTTGCTCATCATCAGCTAAAAAAACTCAATGAGACGTGAATTTATGGGGTGGAGACTGGGAATAGTGAAGGTGGCCCCGTGTGGGTTATCTTTCCCTAAGCCTCTCTATCTCACTTAAAGCCCGATGCTGGATCAGCACCTGGAGGGCCCCTGAGATGCTGACCTTGATGCTCTGGAGCGGGGGCTGGTAGCTTGAGGGCTTGTGGACTCTCCTCCGGGAGACGTCGGTGTGCAAGTCTCCTAGAAGCAGCTCCTTCGTCTGGCTGTCTGGGTCGCCGTGACGATAGTGCCTCTCCACGCGCAGGAGCAGAAGCTCTTGCATGCTGAAGCCCAGCGGCCCCGTGCAGTCACGTCCCGTTGCCCTGTCCCACAGCTCGTAACTCTCTTCCGGCTTCAAAGCTTCATCGAACTCGCAATCCCGGCTCAGCTGCGCGCCAAGGTCTCTTGCCGCCTCAGCAGTGTGGCACATTAGCGAGACGCGATGGAGCTGGTAGTCCGCCTCCGTTCCTCCGCGGATGGCCCAGGAGGCCTGTTGCACATGTACACTCCCCTGGATGAGAAGGGAGTATGTGGGTTCGGTGCAGTGATTGTCCCGGTAGTAGAACTGCAAAGCACTGTAGGTATGGTTGTGATAAAATCTGTAGGATCTGGTGAGAAATTCGGGGCCGGGCCTCACCTCACAGCTGAAGGGATAAAATGAAGAATAAAGTATTAATTTCATGCGTGCGTAATTACACTCCACTTCAGTCTATAGTTTCATAATTCAAATCTCTAAGCGCAGAGACCAGAAACCTACTCCCTGCAGGCTATGGCAATTATAATTAGTTGAAAACTCACTGGCACTCCCAGTCATTGTCGCATTTCAATTCAGTAACACATGATCATCAATTCAAATGCGTTGCCTGACCTAGATGAGACCCACTGTCCGGTGATATTTGGTGGCATGTGCACTGCGACCTGCGCCCCGTTGTAGAGATGTTTCAGCATATGGTGACATTCGGTGGAGTGCCTCCCAATGTTCCTCCCAGACGCCAGCGGGCTGACAGAGTTAAGTGATGACCCTGCGGCACTGCCTGTGGGAGGTAAGGCTTTTCTCAGGAAAGCGACTAGTGTACAATGGAGAAAGACGGCGAGCATGTTCCACTCTGCACAACGTGATGCAGTACTGGCTGTCATGTGCCAAAACACAAGCAGTTCGAAACTACTAACCTGTGACATTTTAAAACCCATTCTCAATATTTGCAAGCATTGGTTTATGTTTCCTTCAAATTAATTTTACGGGAACTCAATATATTTGGAATTTCCAAAGCGCGACTTCAAGAACAAAGTTACTCACCAACATTTAAGCGCATTGCCAGAGGGGAACTTATCAAACTGAGCAGCAGAAGTAACTCCATCTCGGATAAACGCAGGTCCAAAATATGATTTACTGTCAATGCGGGGTCGACAGAAGAGTGCAATGAATCTCTTTGAAATTGCAATGATCAAGAGAAACGTCAGACTCCAAGGTCAGTTGTGGGAAAACGGGGATCTCCTCCAAACTACACAAGTTACTCCTGGTAGTATGTCGTTCGTTTGGCTCCCCTCATCCTTTAGAAATCTTGATCCAAATACTTACTATGTTCCTCATCTACTCGTAACAGCTGCCATCCATGTGCCATAAGAATCATTCCATAATGTTGAGAGTCTCTGTTGTTGCATAGAGACGTGTCTGGCGTTAGTAGTCCGGGTTTTAAGGAGAAATGTTTAACTTTTTAGATCGAATCTTCTTGCAGTCGAGTGAAGCCCACCGGAATTCGGCGCATGAGAAATATCTGAAATGCTGTGCGAGACAAAATATCTCTTCTTTTATCTCAGTTTCATCATCCACTTATCCCTTTAGAACGCGTTTGCGCGTCATAACCACCCACTGCACGCCTTTAAAACACGGAGGAGATCTTAGGGGAGGGCACTGTCACGATATGAACTCTGCGCCTCCCGTCAAACCGAGTCATCCCCATGTAATCGGGTACGAGGACACATTTGCCTCCTTGGACTGTTATCACATACTTTTTACGCCGAAGGTTTTGTTTCTCCCTCTCATGACACATGTCTCCAAAATGTCACGTGAAGTCTACTGGGTAGGTAGTCTCAGAGTGACAACCGTCAAGATGAGTGAGTCATATAGCTTTTGAGAATAGCACAAGTTTAATGCATGTGCGTATTTGTGTGGTTGTGCTAATTTCAGACACTTCCATATTCTGCATAGACTGTTATCCATAAGTAAAGTTGATTCTTTTTTTTTTTTTCATGAAATACAATGATCTGTGCCAAGATATAGCATTTCACCTGTGGCATTGAGTCAATCTCAGGAAATACATTATTCAGATGCTTACTTGCATATTTAATATGATATTCCTTTTCATTATTCATGAGAAATGAATCTACAGAGCATGTGATAGTTCTATAGCTGCAAAATTCCATATTGTGCCTCAATTCATCTCTCCCTCATATTTCCTTCTCAGCAAACCCCACAGGAATAGAGAGTTATTTGCTGAAGTATAAATGTGACTCACATTCAGGTGTGGGAAGAATATCTATCAACATGTGGCCCAAAAACCCATCCAACTCGATTCACTCTACAACATTCTGGGGAGAAAATGGTATCTGAAAAAAAGCTGTAGCATTCATAACTTCTGAAATCTATCCTGGAGGGAGATTAAATATGAACTCATATATATAAAATGAGAAATGCCTCCTTCAGCCGTTGAAGTCCGGTTTTTAATCTATGAAATGAAAGTATTTAAAGCTGAGTCCTCTGTTTTAAATTCCCCCTCACTCCTAATTCATCTAATGTGTCTGAAAGTCTGTGCTGAGTTCCCATACACTCTATGTGAAGGCCTGTTATCCTTCCCTCACAAGGTTTCTGAGGTGCTGTTTTGATGGTCAAAAATCAAATCAAATTCTTCTATATTTTTAACAGCTATATATTTGCAGATGCAAAAGTTCATTGTGTGTAGACTGTCTTATGTATTTTACAATGGGCAAAAGTAAACGTTTGTTTCCTAAAGGCCTGACAAACATTACTCTTCATCATACATTCAGAGTGATGTCATTACTCTGGGTTTATAAGAGCCCGCATATCCATAAGAATAACAAACACTGCCCGTCACACTTTCAAAGAATCTAAGATTTGATAAAAATTATTATTCTGAGCAGGTCGGACAGCAATTTGATCACCTACTCCTCTTTTTAAATGCCAAGGCGTCAGAGAGGAGCGGTGAAAAATGGCCCATAACTTGGGACACTTATATCAGTTTGGGGCTCTCCTAAATAGCCTTTTAGTCGCAGGCTAGCTGTCTCACCTTGCTGTGCTTGCTCTTGGTGAGCAGAGAGTCCTCCTTGTGCTCTCGTTGGCTGTCCGCCAGGCTGCTAGCAAAGCATAGCGTTCGCCCGCTAAACCATCTGGGAGCCTAAGCATATTTAACAAGACTAAAATATACTTGCTGAGGGCATTTGTGTTTCTTAATGAAAACATGCTTGCCTTGCATGAGCCTTTGATGCTCAAAGGTGAAAATGTTACTTGCGGAGAGAGCAAAAATAAATATTGGATCGTGTGAGTAAACATAGTCGCCTATAAAGATGGCTTTGGAAGTACTGCAGATAAGGGAATTGAAATTTCACTTCAGTTTTACCAGACCATAAAGTTACTCAATGTTCTTGGCTGAAGCGTTATAAAGTAGACAATTTTTGAGACAGTATTTCCCTTGACATCACCAAGGGTCCACACACACATAGCCAAACAGATCTGTCAAATTTCTAAGTGCCAGGGCTGGTATTTTACTCAAGAAAAACTCCAATCCCTATTCAGAACTTGTATTACACCTCAATCTACACATTTTAATCACAAATGTATGGAAAAGTCAGCAAGGAGTGGAATTAAATTCCCAGTCTCACTAAAGTAAGGACACCGTGTGAGAGCGAGGGGGCCAATAAGGTGCCCCTGAGTGGGGTGGCGGAGGAAACTGAGGGAGATGAAAAGAGCAGCCAAAGGTCCATGGTGAATGGAATCCCTCTGTTGCTCACGAGGGAGCCGGCCACTGATTAGTGATGGAATCCTCACGCCCTTTGTCACCAGTAGTGATGGCAACCGAAGAGGTCAAAGGCCACCTTGACATACTGTGAGGGCTTAGCTGACCTCCTCTTCACACGCCTTCAGAAGAAAAAGCACAAATGGAATTTTATTACTGGGACTTAAGAAAAAATTGGCACCCCATACTGGCTGACTTAGGAGATAAAGTTTGAAAAAATGGCGTACTTGAAAAAGTAGAAGAAGAAGAAGAAGACGAAGAAGAATGTGGGCATGCTTGTAATCTGGACTCATCAAAGACATCCTGTCTAGTGTAATCATCATATATTGAAGTAAGCACGACAGTTTCACATCATTAGCATCATGAAACATACAGATGGCAAAATTATGAGCAAAGCCAGTCTTTAAAAAAGGGAGCAGCGCCGAGACAACAAGGGTGACTGGCCAATGGGAATACACCAAGAGAGGCCCCAGGGGTTTCTGTGCCTCGCTCACATCATTCCTCAAAAAGCACCCCATTTCAATAAAACAATTCGATGGAACTCGGAGCCTTCCGCAATGTACAAAAACTGTACAATATTTACTTGGTTAACTGGCAACAAGAAAGGCTAGAAAAGTTGGATGGTCCTCATTGTGGTGAGTTAGAGGCCAGAACTGGATCAGGAAGGCTGATGAAAATGACTCATGTGTGTTGTTCAAACACCAAAAATGTGGCAGACATATGTTATGCCGACAAGGGACTGGAAGACATAAACAGCCTCAGACTTTAGAGGCGAAATGTCATTCTCTGGCCACGGTCCTCTGAAAAAGTTCCACATGCAAGCACGCTGGTGCCTGCATCCCAAGGCTTTTCAAAGAACTAATGATACCAGTTTTTCATTATATACTGCTTTCAGAGGAGTGAGGGAATGGCTCAGTTGAGGTTTGAGTTGAGCCAACCTCCATAAAATGGCACAAAGCCATAAAATTGAATGGCTTTTTTTGTGTGTCTGTGTGTGTGTGTCTGTGTGTGTGTGCGTGTGTGTGTCTGTTGGTGCATGTGTGTATTTCAACATGGTGAATCGAGGCTTCCATCCTTCCTGCAGCCTCAAACTTCAATCACTGTGGGAGAACAATGGACGTCCAGCGCAGGTTTCCTCCTAGCAGAGGCTAAGAGAAAAGCAGTAGCAACAACAGGGATCAAAGTCTGATAGCTGGCTACCTCCTTCGCAACTGGATGTGTGGAGAATGCCCTCCAAAACAATGCTGTAGGCTAGCGGTGTGCTTTGATCAAAAGACTTTTATACGGGAAATCCGGCCTACAGTCTTCCGCCAGTCTTTGACAAACACGGTTTGTTTTTTTTGTTTTGTTTTTTTTTTTCCTCAGAAAGAAAAAAAAATCAAGTAATTGTGAGATGTATTTTCTTTTTTTAGTTTTTTAAATCAGTTTTATTTTCCTTCTCTACCTAAGCCTGTTGTAACAGCCTAACCCTAGTTGCTAATCCCCAGTGCAAACACAAGAGGAAAAAAAAAAGCCTTGAAAAAGACCGCAGAACTCCTAAGACTACAGATTAGGATAAGATAGTGCTAGCGGGCAACAGAAACACAAAGTAGGGATGAAGAGCTTACTGGGATGGAGAAGAATTAACATGGTGGAGATCTTGGATAGCAATGCAAGGTGCAAACTGACTACTGAAAAGGTCAGGCTGATCTACCTCCCTCACGTATCTACTGCATCAACACAGTCTGTGATATTTACCATTGCCCTTCAGACAACAAAGAGAGTCAACAGTACCCACACACATACATACACACACACGCACACACATATGCCACATGCTTCCACATTTCATGCGAAAAAACAAGACAGTTAAACTACATCTTCCCTCTCCCCATTTGTCTAGTAACCCATTTCCATAGGGGAGAGAAAGGGGAACACACATCAAAATGGCAGAAAGCTCAGCATTCATGGATCGGGGACAGCAGAGCCGCTGTAGCAGCGGCAGTGGCTTCCCTTTCAGACTTCCACACCACTGAGACAGACGCTTGTACTGCTTGTGTGTGTGTGTGTGTGTGTGTGTGTGTGTGAGTGAGTGAGTGAGTGAGTGAGTGAGTGTGTGTGTGTTGCTAAATAACAAAGTGCTGCACTCCTCATCGTCGCCACATGTGTGGTTGGGTTGCAAGGGAAGGAGACTTTGTCCCAGATTTCCTCTTTTTCCTTCGCGAGGGGCGGCGGGGTGCTTTGATGTGGCATTGCTGAGTGCACCAACCACAGCCCGTGCAGATGGGCCCAGGCCTCACTTGTGGTGGGGGAATATTTACGAATTGAAGGGAAGTCGATGGGAATTCGCAGACACATGACTTTTCCGGATTCGGAGTTATTCTCCAGTTTACAAACAAAAATAGGGCCTCCTTTTTTCCTTGCGTGTATTTGAAGCCTATGGGGCCGAAGAAGCCAAAAAATACAGCAGTTACTATTATTCACTATTTAAAGCACTTGATTCTTGATTTGAGTGTCTTGATTTAAAAAAGACAGCACTGTCTGAAACAGCATGTAGCACTTTAAAGCAAAGCAAAGATTTTTAAATATTGACTCCTAAAAGCTCACATATTCTGATATCTTCAACAGGTTTGTACCTTTGACATTCAGAGAAGAGAACTGCGTAAAGTGAATTAGTAGCATCATTGCTGGCATGTCTAAGCCAATCTACTGGTTTAGTAGAGAAAATAGGGTTTCATAATGACGGAGGAGCTGATGTTGATGCTTGCGCCAGCCTGCAACTCAACCACGCATGGGAACCCAGGCAACTCCATGGTAACAATGTGTGAAGAGAGAGTTCTGTGCGCAAAATCAAAAGGTATCGAGTGCAGAGAGAGTAACCAACAAGTCTACATCCAACTTGCCTTCAAGCGCAAGGGAAGATCATAGACACACACACACACACACAACCTCCAACACCAAAGGGTCGAGAACATGAATGTTGTGTAACAAAGACAGAGTTGAGGCAGACAACATGACCCCAGCCACAGTAGATCCAGAGAGAGAGGGAGGAGAACTGAAGAGAGAGAGGAAGAGGGAGGGAGGGAGGGAGAGAGAGCGAGCAAGAGAGAGGGAGAGAGAGACTAGACAAGAAGTTGTGGCTGTGCAGAATTCCTGTAGGACTGCATCCAAAACAACATTATCATTCCCAGATGTTCCCTTCCCGTTTGCTCCTCGGATACCCAACTTCCCGACCTCTCCTCAGGGAGCTTAATCCCAGTGAAATCCTGCTGCATTCCTGCTGCCTGCAGCTTGGATCCCTGCACCCGTCGGAGCAGCAGAAATATTTCAGATATTTGGTGAGAGTGCTGAGGATGATGTCACATTGCGCAAAAGCCTGGGTGCTTTGCTATGGTGCTGTGTGTGTGTGTTTCCCTCCGTGTTATTCTGAGCAGTTATCAACAGCAAAGACTAGACAAGAGAGACTTGTTTCATTTCACAGACTTCATTTCCAGAAAAGAGAAAATAAGGTACTTTGTGTTACAGTGAAAAGTATAACACAGAAATATGCATCAGGATAAATTAATGTTTTGAGTTATTCCACATAAATATCCATAAAGAAAAACAAAACGACTTAATATTCTAGATGTACAACAGAAAAAAATGCCATTGCTGGGAACAGAAAAT
Source organism: Sardinella tawilis (assembly GCA_030264315.1). Taxonomy (NCBI): domain Eukaryota; kingdom Metazoa; phylum Chordata; class Actinopteri; order Clupeiformes; family Clupeidae; genus Sardinella; species Sardinella tawilis. The sequence goes on along the minus strand of JASCQY010000057.1, from coordinate 953,695 downwards.
AACTTTTTGCGACGCTGTCTAGAACTGGAAGTCCTCATCCGTCATGTCAATGGCCCAGGCAAACTTCTCCCTCTGGGTTTTGTTATAGATCTTCTCAATGGGGACATTGTATTTTTTACACCTGCAAAAATGGAAAAAGACAAAAAACAAAAATGGTCAGGACATATTGCCACCCTATAAAAAAAAAAAAAATCTTTCCTTCCGAACAATCATTTTCAATATATATTTAAAAAAAAAAAAAAAAAAAAGGCTGCAAATACCACTGCTCAGGCTATTCAATCTAAATTTAGAGGGGTGGTATTCAGTATGAAATATGAAATAGTTGTAATATCAACAAGACCTTTCTTTGATTTCACAAGACACTCTCAAATCCCTATTCCTACTGAGGCTCCAGCCAAGCCTATGAAAAGGCGAGCTGTTTGGCTGTGTGTGTGTGCAGCGGCGGTTACCAGGCGACGGAGATCCTGGGGTCAAGGTAGTTGAGTTTGGACGTGCCCAAAGCAATGACCTTGTTCTCCTCGCGGTCCGTCACCTGAAGCTCCAGCTTCTTCAACTGCTCTTCCAGCCTCCGCAATGTCTTCTCCTTCTTTTCTATCAGTCTGAAGAAAGAAAGAATGAGAGAAGGGGAGAGACAGAGGGCAAAAAAAAGAGAGAGGGCAAGAGTAGGAGAATGTGTGAACATTAAAAGGAGAGACAGAAAAAAGAGAGAGAGAGAGAGAAGATTGAAAGAGGAAGTGAATGAGAAAAAAAGTGGGCATATGAGAGAGAGAGAGAGAGAGAGAGAGAGAGAGAGGGCACAGCAGACAGCCCGAGACAGACAGACAGTAAAAGGAAAGACACACAGGGAAAGAGAAAGAGTGGAGCGAGCAAAAGAGATATATCGTGAGAGTGAGCACAAGAGAAAAGAGCCAGGCAAAAAAAAAAAAAAACAGCATGACTGTCAAGATAAAGCCTACTCTGAGTCTTTTGGGAGATATTTTGAAGTATTATAGAAGTGGAGAGGCGAGGTAAGGGGTTGTTACTTTTTGGATCTGTCAGATGGGTGCTCTTTGTGGGCCTTCTTGGCTTTCTTCAGGTCCTTCTTGGCTTCCTCTATTTGCGCCTTCTTCTTCTGAATCTGGAGCAGAACACCACCGAAATTTTACTCTGGCAAACATCCGTGTGCAAGTTCCCACAATTTCCACAATACACTGTCTACTACAGCTTACTGCACCAGTGACCATATAAATCAAGACTAATATCCAAGACTAAAAAGTAATGGCTAATATCCAAACCTACAATAAATAATCACTCCCTAAAGCCACACCAAACCAGGGGTCAAAAAGCTCAAATGTGTCAAATAATTATGTGAAAAATGTCAAATAATTAAAATTAATTTCAAATTAATCAGTACAATAGTTTCTAATAATAGCAAAGAGCCATTATATATTCATTGTATTTCACAAAAACCTTAAAAAGGCACTATTCTCTCTGAGCATATCAAAACTATGTGCATGTTTTTTGCAACCAGAGGCGGTTTCAGACAAATCATATCTTATTCATTCCATGTAAAACTTTTCCATAAATGCATCACGCATGGCTCAATACTTTTTTATACAAATATCAAAATGTATTCTGCGACATCTCCGACGTATCCATGACGTGACAATAAACCAAACCGAAAAAAAAGGGAAAAAAAAAAGCTGCAGGCCAAGAAAAAAGGACTAGCAGTCACACTCCACATCGCAAAGCCACACCATCAGAAACTTCACAAACGTTCACAAGATGACGTCTACGCAGCAGGTGCCCTGGACCCATCAATCACGGCATGAAGCTGCCAGTGCTCACCTTCTCCTGCATGAGCTGCATGGATTTCTCAAAGGTCTTGGGTGCTGCCCTCTGGTGGTTGCACAGGATAGCTACAGCTCGGTTTGCCCGGTTGTACGACAGGATTTTCTCCTCCACAGTCATGTCCTCTGAGAACACACCAAACAAGAGACTGAGTCAGTGCACACAAACACGGCTCTCTCCGTCACAGAAACACAACTGACAGAACATAGCACTTGGGACCAAAACTGCAGGGGGACTCATGTGATTCATGTGAACTGCTAACGGAAACATGAGCACGGATGGCACGGTGCCTCCACTCAACTGAACACAAAATCACCACTTCCAGTTTCTCCAAAAATAAAATCATATGGTTGTCTGGCGTTTCTGTTTCACAATTCTACTGATGGAATGAGATGTTGCGCAAGCAGTCATGCATAATCAACATACAAGTCCAAAAACAACAACAAAAAAAAAAAACTTTTCCTGTGTGCTGGGGGTATATTGCAGTATCTGTCATTATCATCCTGTACAATATTATCCTAAGCTTCTTGTAAGCGTTGTTGCTAACTTCTGTTGCAGATTTTGGTGGTACCCAATGGAGACCGATAACTGTGATGGTCTCCCGAGACAAACCCAGGGTTAAGCTCTCAAACATCTGTTCAGGGGCACAAAGATGGCAGCTCCTGGGATTTCACTCATTCCTCTACAGTTCCACACGGAAGCCCACTTTTTACAAAAGCACTTTTGCTGTAATCAGTGCAAAGGCACACAACACACACACACACACCTCACCTTTGGTCAGCTTGTTGAGTTGGTCCTGTAGAGTAGTGGAGGCGTTGAATGTTCTGAAGACTTTGGCCGTCAGGCCCCGCATGCATTCATTCAGCTTCTTGTTGAGGTAAGTCGTCTTGGGATTGCCAATGCCAAAAGAAAGCAAGAGATGAGCATCATGGAAGCCTTTTTTTGCTAAGACATACTTTACCTATGTACAGACACACAGCCTTGTTTGAGTGTGTGTGTGTGTGTGTTTGAAGGAGCACAGGACATAATATAAGGTGAGCTTACTGTGATTCTGTCAAAAAGGTCATCCTCAGGGTCTTTGTTTTCCATAAATATCTTCAAGCTTTTGAAAACCTTTGAAAATAAAAAAAAAACTGGAGTTGAACTTCTTCACTCATCACAAACAGTTATGGGGGTTTACATGTGATGGCAAGGACCAGAGTTTGGGGAAGGAATTTGTATTCTAAGGACCATTCCAGCATAAAGCCTGCTTATGATGAACGACCCCAAGCGAGATCCACTAAAGCCAGGTTCCTCCGGTCAAAATTAAATCACAGGCCAGAGCACAGCGCTGCACAGTTCCCATGATGCAGATGTAAAGAAAGCCCATAAACCATCAGGCTGTGGGGGCTGCACTCTTAAAAAACAAACAAGGTAAACTAAAAGTTAACATCTAAAAAAAATGATATAAAAAAAACCGAAACTCTTCAAAATAAATAAATAAAAATCAATGTGTGTGCCCCTACTTGAAGTTTTCAAACTGTTATGTTGTTAAGCCCTCACTATAACAGTCATGACGATTAAACTGAACAACGAAATCCTCACTTCATTTGAAAATAAATTAATTTATGAAAATATAAACACAAATACATAGCTAAACACACAAAGAATAATTGAAGAAAAATGATTTTGAATGAAGATATGAAGCTAATATCTGGAGCAATTTCAAGTTTTGCACACACTTTCTTCTCCACTGGCACTTTGTTGTAATAGCGGATGGAGTCCTTGCCCAGGAAGTCGAACTCCACAACCCACTCCTGGTCGTCTAAGCTCTCGTGGAGGCTGATGTGCTCCACACGCAGGGAGCAGCAGCCCACCGTGTCTGCAGTGTCGTCCTCCTTTTCATTCCCAGCTCGCAGAGCCAGCTGAGTGAGCACAGAGACACACACACAAATACACAAGACACACACACACACACACACACACACAAATTAAATATACACTTACAAGATGTTCAAGCAGAAAAACACACACACACACACAAAATAATAATAAACAATAACAAAATTCCATGTTTTTATGTAGCAGAAATGTATTAGAATTATATGGATCATTAAACACACACACACACACACACACACACACACACAGACACACTCTTTATGGTGTGTGCAATGTGTTTTTCTCATTCTGACCAGTAAACTGAATGCTTGGCAATGCAGAGGAAGCTTCTTGCGAGGAGATCAGTATTCTGCCCTTCTCGAGCATCAGTATTCACTCCAGCCCCTCACCTCTGGGAGTACAGCGGAGGCAGCCACTGCCCAGAGGTTAATCGCTCCAACACAGCACAGGGGTCACCGGGGTGGCCAGCTAATGAGACGACCCACTGAAGAGCTACCAGCGCACGGGCTGCTTTCATCCTCCTTACCCAGCACCATCTTCTTCTTCTTCTTCTTCTTACCTTATCTATGAAGTAGAGCGCTACGCCCCTCTGGCGGGTCTTCATCTCTCGAGAGCTCCAGTCCTGCTGGTACTGGCGCCGGATGGAGTCCACCTTCAGCTTCAGGCTCCTGGCCACCTCGTACTTCTGCCAGTCCTTCTCTCCCTGACACAGACGGCACACAGACACACAAAAAGGAAATGGCAGCGTGAGAGCCGGACCAAGACCACTCATTGACTGGGCAGAGAAATTGTGCAAGTCATTGTGAGAAAAGAAGAGCTGAAAGAGTGTGGTTTATTTATACGTTAAAATCCTTTGTGAGTTTGGGGGGGTGGGGGGTGGGCATAGAATAACTTACAGGTTTGGTGCAAAAGAGAAATCATCGTTTTAGATGGAAACTGGTACATGAAGCTAATGAAACATGTCATTTAAGCATGGAAAGATATCTTAACAATGAGTGCAAACATTTAATATGGAAAAATTGGTTCATTGGTGCAGAGGAAAGCGCAATAACCCTAACCTTTTAATGTTATACTATATAGAGGCTTGTAACATCTGCTCTGGGTATTGCAGGTAGAACAATTCACCTCTTCACTCAATGATTTAATGAAGCTGAGGTGATACCTGCTTAAATGAGTTGACTTGCTGTGAATATGAAAAACTAACCTAACTTTTACTGAAACAGAAAAAAAATCTTGATATGCATAAACATGATCTTCACACGGCATGAATTATATTTCTATTTTAATGGCATGTGGAAAAAAATAAATGTACACGTGAACATATGTTCTGTATTTTGCACAGATACATCTCAAAAACTTCACAGACTTCACTTCAGCTTCACACATTCGTTTTAAGCACACGTCTGGAAGAAAAGCAGCTGTAATATATATATTTCATCAGGCATGCCTTCTGACCTTGAGCTTGGAGCTGGGGTTCAGCATGATGTACTTGGTGTGGTTCTGAACATTCTCCACCCAGGACGCCAGCCAGGTGACGGTGTTGTCATGCTGCACTCGTTTCCACTTGTGCCCTGAGGGAGGGGCAGGGATTTGGGACTCCCTGTAGGATAGGTGGAAGAGCTAAGTTAGGTGTGGAAGGGGGGGACAATGAAAAGCACTTCATCCCTGCTGCTGCTGAGATTCTAGGACCCCCCCCCACCCTCACCCTCCCCCCCCTGCCCCCTCGGTGGTGGTGATGGGGGCTTTGATTTATGCAAACACCAAGCTTGCAAGTCCATTCTTTGCCTGGGGCTCTTTTCCATTTCCTTTAGCTGCACTAGCACTGATATGACAGCCAAATTTACTCTCCAAGTAGGAAAACTGAATTAAGTTGACAGAATGAAAAGTTCTTTTCAATCAGCCCTGGGTCAACTATGCATTTGTGTAGAAACGAGAAGGGCTCTTCCTCGTTAATTCCACATATTAGATTCTTGGTTCTATATCACTGCTGGAATCTCCACATATATACATATGGTTTTAAACATTTCATGCATTCAAATTATATTCTCCATAACACTGCATGCATTATCGTCTATGTCTTGCTCTTTCCTTCTGTGCGTGTGAGTGTTTAGCTATGCTCACTTGCTGCAATTGATGATAATGTCCTCAGGCTGAATCCTTTTTTTCAGCTTGCCCATTTTAGGATGCTCGCCGCGGCCACGAAACAACCCAGGTGGCTCCACGCGGAAGTTTCCGATCTTCTCCCGGTGGCCATCCAGGAGACAGTACCCATATTCTTCTGTTAACTTGTTAGCTTCTTCTTTAAGATCCTGTAATCATGGCAATAATGAACAGATCACTCCGAAATAGGATATTGAACATTAAATATTTCTACAAACAGACTCTTTCAGGCTTGGCATTATTTAGGACACCAAAACAAATCATTAATTGCTCACTTTCCTTGTTTAGCTCACCTGCCAATCCTCACATATTATTCTATTTCTAATGCTTACTTTCTTTTCTTCCTTGGTCATATTCTTTTTCTCCTCTGACTTGCTGACAAAGTATTTGTGGATTTCACTGAAATCACATTTGGATAGTTTTTTGATAGTCTTCCGTTCATCTTCTGACATAACCTGTTAAAAAGAGAAAGAACTGTAAACTTGGAGAAAAAAAAGTGTTCCATTAAATTATACAGCAACTATTTTACAATCTAAGCTTTACTTCTAACATGTGGATTTAGAATTAGGGAACAGTATGACATGTCAAACCTCTTTCCAGTCACTGAAGAAGTTCTTCTGAAAAGCTTCCTTTGAGGTGTATTCGTGATCCAGCATCTTGGCATAGAAAGTTGCAATCTCTTCTGCAGGCCAACTAAGTTTGATCGGTTCACCTAAAAGAAATTCATGCAATTCATGAACAACATCCACGTCTGGTGTAAACACATCTTACCTCTAGGCCTACACTTACCACCATAATAGAAGGACACATTATTAGGCAATGGCTCATATTCTGGTGGAAATAAAGGTCCTCTGTGTTCAAGAGTTGTCCATTTCTGGCCATCATTGGCATTATTCTTCTCCTCCCACCTGTTCCATAAGGGATGTTCATGTAAACATCAGTGCTGGGACAACAGACCATTTAGGCTACAGTGAGTATTCCGTTGTTTTTTCATGTTTATAACATGGATTTTAGTTATGCCGATGTTGCTTACTCCTCAAGATAATCTTACATTAAACTAGGCAGTATGGCGTCAGTACACTACATAATACACAAAACTGTAGAATTCTAACAGGAAAACCAATAAAGTTCATGATGAACAAATAGAGGGGAAGACTTGCAAATTACAGTAATCAAAGTCCCTGCAGTAATGAAACATCTTTGAAGCTTAGGCTACTTCAGTATCGCAACTGACCTTAACGTTACATTCCTGGAGGCACTTCTAGTGACACGAGCATACTTTAACTGTGAATTAAGAGAAATGTCCCGACTTAACCTCAGTGACCCGTACATAAATTGGCAGACGCCATAACGAAATCCGTTCATTCCACTTAATACGATATAAAGATAATAACTTGCGCTGACTAAATACAGCTCTCATGATCAAGAACCACTGTTGACATTTGCCTGCTGCACTCGCACATGGACTGTGTTACAATCAATTTCTTCCCCCTAGAAACAAATGCTTCTTAGGAAAGCAAAGTGAAATTTATGCAAAGGATGACAACTTTAGGAATTTATGTTCATGCTTACATGGATTTCATGAGTTTAATTTCATTTAGACATCTTGAGGGGTGCATTTTATGAAAAGATCTATCTTAGATATTGTAAATTCGACCTTAAATCAATATAATTCAATTTATCAGGCATACACTCTGCATTTGATGGCCTTTGTGAAAGGAAGTTATGGACGTTATTTCCTCCAACTAACTACGCAGCTTCTTCTAAAATTATAACTTAGGCCTATGCATAATGAAAGGATAGGCCTACAGCATCATAACAGGCCAGACAGACAGACAGACACACACACACCATTTCCACTTGCTTTTCTCCTCTTCCTTCTCTCCCTTCTTAGTTTTTATCTTCACCCCTTTGTCTTCCTCTCCTTTCCTCCCTTTCTTCTTTTTTGGTTCCTCCTCATCAACTGCATGCAGCTTCCTTTTCTTTCTGTGAGAGTCTGTTTTTTCTTGGAGAGTGCCATTGGGAGGTTTCCCTTTTTTCTTTTCTTTTCTGTCTTTTCCCTTCTCATGTTTGTGATCTTTTTGTTGTTTCTTGTCAGTTCGGCGTGTATTATTATGGTCTCTATCTGAGGCCTTGTTCCCAATCTCATTCTCCTCTTTCATGGGAATATTCTCCTCCGCACCACTTGAATCATTAGCTCGATCCTGTAATTAAAGAGAAGAAAAAAAAATCTTTGAATCTTTGTCAGTGAGATTTATGTTCTTCAATAAATAACTATGTTTTGGCATAGTTAAAAAGAGCTTTTCTTTTTTGCATAGCCATCAGGCACAATCTTAATTAAGACAGGGTGTGATCAGATTTTACGCTGAAGCGACTCTCATAAACTATGATTCATTCTTCAATGTCTCCAACAGAGATCATAGGCCCCTAACAAATCTGTCTCAAATTAACATTGGGTTTGCGCAAAGGTTACCCACTAGATGGCTAAATAGTAACGTTAGGCTCAGTCCTCTGAAACAATTAAGGACTCTAGGCCTGAATTAGTTTAGCCTTAATGTTTTGTGTCCTCCTGATCTAACATCAAGTACATTGTTCTTACAAAGTGGTCCAAATTCGCTTCTTTAATAGGTCCAATGTCTAAGAGATGTATCTTTCGTAAGATTCACATGCAAATTAATTAGCATATTTTTTAATTTGGGGGATAATACAATAAATAGGTTATATTTATTATT
>JASCQY010000057.1:922831-934363 GCA_030264315.1 Sardinella tawilis | reverse complement strand
GGCCTCTCTCATCTTTGTAAGTGGGAGAACTTGCACAATTGGTGGCTGACTAAATACTTTTTTGCCCCACTGTATATACACTGTATATAAAATTGGCATGGGGGTGCAATGGGTTTGTTTGTAGAATCGCACTGCACAGTCCTGCACCTGTAGTGACTCGTATGTGATGGTCTTCATTTCTGTGTGTATTACGGGGACTTCCTGGGTCACCATCTTTTCCGTTTCCCCAGCCATGGAGCCACTGAAGGTCATGACCTCTGTCTGGAGCACTGAGGAGAGCTGGAGACAGCAGCAGGAAAAGACAGGAGTAAGACCACCGTAATTAGGGGGCCGGTGGGGGAATTTGAATCGCTGCAGGCCACATTATATTCATCTGTTTCATTAAGGCATCTTCCATTCGCTGCCACAGAACAGGACATTGAAGCCACACACATGTGCGGCATGTAACACAAGATGTACAGTGGGGCATATAATGTTCACACACTGACAGTTTCACAGATACAGAAATAAAACCACAAAAAAAAACCACGTGGTAACACCAAGGTCACGTTCACAGGCACAGGAATAACTGGGGAGGATGGGAGGCGAAGACACTGTTGGCTACACTCCGCTGACCACAAGAGGGGACTCGGTGGGCTAACAATCATTTTGTTTAAACACTGAGGAGGTTAATTTGCGTCTGCTTATTCCAATTTATGCACTAATTTACATACAAATGATCTGCAATATCATTTTACGACGCTTCTGTCGAAAAATGCAAATTAAGCTATTTCCCCCAACTTGCTCATTTGAAGAGCACTTTTGCTAATTTAGTCGCATTGCAGCCTGAAGAAATGAATATCTAGTGACAAACATGATTTTAAGAATTCAACTAGGGCAACGACGACAGAGTGATCTGAACTTCATTACATGCAACAGCAAGGGGAAAAAAAACGACAGCAATTACAAGAAACCACCAGACAAAGAAACTAATCACTGTTAAATTCCAGGTTAGGTCAGGTAGGCTAATATGTTTTATGCAGCTGAAATGGCCACAAGCAGTGTCATGATATTATTGATAGTTATGTAGGCTATGAGCTGCAAGATTTTCCACAGAGAGCTAAGCAGATGTTAACCTTTTCGCCAGCCTAATGAATCTTTGAAATGTAATGTACTATTAAATATACTGCAGGCAATAGCAAGGGATTATAGAGAAGATGTGTTTTATGTTCTTCTTCCCCTTTTTATTTCATTTGGCTTCTTGAAGCTGAACAGGAATGCGGAGGAGCTTTTGTGATAAAGGCAGGAAACAGTCAGAGGGAAGAGGAGAGGACTGTGTGTGGATCAGTGAGCAGGTTCTTAGTATTTACGCTATGGTCCACAAACTGTCAAAGCGCATGCATGTGAACACACACACACACACACTACACATGCACTTGTGCGCATGCACAAACACACACACACACACACAAACACATACACACACACACACAGCTTCTCATGCAATTTTTCATGCAAGTTTTTGACATTTTAAAACGTGGGAACTGTGTGTCAAGGGACAACTTATGAATTAAACATAACAGTTTGTCAGCCACTTACACACATATGCATGCTTTCACAAACACGCACACACACACACGCACACACACACACACACACACACACACACACACACACACACACACACACAACACTCATACCTACTCTACAGGAAATGATATATGGCAAGTGTCTCAGTTGGCAAGAACCATGCTGAATAAAAAATATGTTGCGGCTATGTGTGAACGGATAAAGAATACGCTACACTAAACCTGCTCACTGAACACACACACACATAATATTCACAGAAGGTTCTAGAAACTGGGAAGAACTACTCGCAGTAGGGAACGGGTTGGGTTCCACTTGGGAGGATCAGGAGCAGTTGTCTGGGGCATGACCTCATAGAGAGGCTTATTCGCTTCTACCTCCATATTGATACCCATGGCGTCCTGCCCTGGATCTGCAGCTAGCCTCACAGGGGAAGAGGGGGCCATGTTGGGGGACTGGTCCCCAGAGAGGGGCTCATCGTCGCTGGACATGGAGAAACTCTCCCCCCCTGACTCGCTGTCAGTGGACGGCCCTGGGCCCAGTGCAGGGTCTGACCCAGGGGCTGGTGTGGGGGCTGGCGGGAATGCGTCAGCATCCATATCTGTGTCGTTAGCCGTGGGGGACAGCGGCCCATCAAAGTTGCCCGAGACCAGGCTCTCGGAATCGCTAGTGGCGCTGTCAGACTCGGGCTCAGACTCATCAGTGTCGTTGGGCGACGGGCCCCGCACTCGATGCTTGGGTGACCCAACGTCAACGGGTTCCTCGCCCTTCTCCTCCTCCTCCTCCTCCGGCTCGGATTCAGTGTCTACCTGTGTGGCAGACTGCTCCACGGTCATCAACTGATCCCCAAGTCCGGTGCCTCCGTCCTGGGACTGACTCTCCTCTGTCGCCTCCACGGTCTCTGGGCTGCCTGAGGGCTGCAAGAAACACACACTCGCACAATCAGAGACTTCGGCATGTGAGGATCAGTGAACATCTTCAAAGATACTTCGGGTGAACGAGACAAGAGACCACTTCTTCCGTTCGCTCACAAACACAAGAATATATACTGTAAACATAGGAAAAAACAAACAAAACACAAAGCTGGGGGAAGAGTACACAAATATTAGGTATTGGTGTACTGACATGCTCCTAAAGGTAAACACAAATATATGAAGTACTCATATACAGACTTGATGCTCTTGAAGATACACGAATATTATATTCATGTGCTGACTTGATGCCCTTGGATCCTTAACAACAACAAAAAAAAGAAGTCACAAAGAGACCTTGCACTGTCTGTCTATCCACAAACGATTCCTCCCCATAAATCTGTCGCTTGTTAATAGGCAGAGGAAGGACATAAGGACGGCTGCCTTGGCAGAGCGTTGACAAGGGGATGCCTGACAAGGGACGAAGCCTACATAAACATACGTGCACTTGTTAGCCTACTACAACAAGGACACGGTGACCTGTGGTAGAATCGGCAAGCATGCACACTGACTGCAGATCAGTGGGCAGTTGCCCACGCAGACTACTAGCGCAAGCTACGTTAGGCTAGGCTAGGTTAGGTTAGGCTAGTGCAGACAGGGCACAGAGTGTTAGAGCAAGCCGAGCAGCCACCTTGGTGAAGGCCTGACTATAGGGGGAGGCGGCAGCGGACCATCCACGGGTGGCGATCTGCTCGCGAGCCGACTGCAACAGAGCCGTGAGCTCCGGAGACATCTCCTCAAAGGTGGGCTTAGGCTATGCAAGACAGACAGGAGAGATGGACAATCAACACACACAGACAGAAAGACAGACACACACACATAAAAACAAACACACACACACAAGAGTAAAGAGATTTGAAGCTTGGAGTTTTGCACACACAAAGACAGACAGAAAAGTGTAGGCCTACAAGAAGAAAAGAAGGGAGGGGAAATGGCAGAGTGACAGCAAGGGCAGCACAGACAGACTTATTGAGCAAGAGGAGGGGGTGGGGGTGAGCGCAGGGGGTGATATTCATAAGAGCATCAGACATGTTCTCTTAGGCGAATCCAAACTGATGTGAAAGTGTTGCTTGCCCAAAATGCATCAAAGTCAAAGCACTAAAATGTCCTCCCAAACACCTTAAAATGAAGAAACAAACCTGCTACCATGAGCTTCAACTCGCTGCTATTGACAGTGTACCATTTACAAGAATTTTGAAGTACTTAGAGCAATTACCGGGCCGGCACATGTGCCTGAATGTCGCACTCACAAAGCTTCAATACGCTCATCAAATATCGAGTCTTACTTCTTTTGAGAATAAAGTAGTCCTTTGAGAGTGGAATGTTGCTGCTTTTTTTTTCTTTTAAATGTAGAAACAGCTGTCAGCGATCAAATGCAACACATCATGCGGTGGTAAAATGTGACACATCATGCTGTCCATATACACACAAAGACGACCATCACACTATTGTGACACAAGTGCCCAGCAAGACAACTATGGTGTGGAACGACTTCACAAACCCAATATAACAGAGAAAGCTAAGGAAATCCTCATGTCAATATTTTAGACAAAGATAGTTTCTCAGCTAACTCTCTCAAAGTAACTGCCACTCAAGCTAGACAAGCCTGCCTAACTCCCAGCGGACACACCTGCTTGTGAACAAAAAGGCTTCAAAGCTTTTTGCTTTCACAATTTCGAGTCTTGATAGAGGGTAGAAAACATAGAGCCATATCAAAACCTAAAGAAGAGAACTCTCTTATGAATAGGCCCATGCCATTCAACATCAAGCAACACAGACTCAAGAGAGCAAAATATAAAGCAAAACCAGATGGCATGTTTTTTTTTTTTTTTTCAAAAAGAAAGTAAATTATACTGAAGCAAAAATTACATATTACTTTTGTTTATCTATCCGCCTGGGAACAGTGTGTGTGTTTTTTTTATTTTACAAAAACAAAAACAAAAAATAAACAGTCAAAGCTTGTGCCAAAGAAGCCAAACATCCAAACAAAGGAAGGTGGGGATAGCACCAAATACCATAACAAGGCATTGGGGCCAAAAAATATTTTAGCAAAACAATATAAGAACGTTGCATACCCACAGCATTCATTTATCTCATCTACAAAGCAAAAAAGCACTGGCTTCTCTTTGGCAGCCATTTTTTATTTTTATTTTTTTAAAGCCAGGCTGGGGTTTAGCTTGAAGGGAAGTGGCTTAGGGGAACCATAGTGAGGAAATGTGAAGAAAAGTCAGTGCTGGCGTCATACTACCACTCTGGCTGTAGGGGGCGTTCTGGCTAAATAGGACACGGCGCCGGGGCTCAGACGGGGCATCTCTGGCGTTTGCGGCATGGCAGGGGTCTTGAGTGGCGAACGGAGCGGCGATCTCATCAGAGGGGATGTCCTGTCGCCAAGGGCGGCGTCTGCCGTTAGCAGCTTCTGATCCGACTTCTCCACGTCACCGGTGTCTTCACTGGCGCTCAAGGCTGCCACTGCTGCCTTCACTACCCCCACACCCACACTCACTTCGGCTGATGGAGGTGTCCAGACTGGTTTGGCTGAGACCGGCGGCGGGCCTGGCTTCGCCGGCTTCATTGGTACCGGGTCGGAGAGCTCGTCCTCCGTGTCCACGGGAATGATCTTTACGGCGGTGGCAGTTTGGTCAGGGATGCTCAATGGGTGAGGAGGAGAGGAGGGCGATGGCAGGTCGCCGTCTTTGGCCCGGCTCGTCATGGTAACGATCTTCCCAGACGTGGTGTCGTAAGACTTGCCCAGAGTGTAGGTCTTCTCTCGTACCTCCTCAGTTTTGGCCGCCGCCTCGTCACTAAGGATTTTCAGCTCGGAACTAGCAAGTGCCCCATCCTCGACAGTGTCGGTCACCGTCACTGTTTGGTAGCTGGCAAGGGCTTTCTCTGCTACCTGAGGAGGGACTTTGCTTACTATTACCAACCCTTCAGAATCCTACATACAAGATACAAACACTGTCATTAGCCAGCACTGAAAGGAGGCACATTAAGGGTTCTCTCACAGCGACTGGATCTGCAACTCACATAGGCCCGACTCAATGTGCTTATTGAGACGACAGGACAACAGCCATTTCAGTCCATTGAGTTACTGGCTCTCGTATTGGGTATAGGTCTAGATCTAGGGAGCTCAATATACACTTTGGAACGGGATTATCCCTTAGGCCCCTCCATTCTTAAGACCCTCCAAACTGCCAGTAATATTAATAAAGACAGTAATTACAACAATTATTCAAACCAGCAAAAACCTTCAGTTTACGTAGATGAATCCTATGTTATGTCTAAGTTCAGATGGATTCTGACTGCCACCGTTTCTGTCATTCACCAAATTGCCAACAATAGTGTGGACAGTGTAATTATTAGGAAATAGTGCTGTTTTAGGCTTTTAGCAGTGTGGATGGGCCTGTAATTAGTCCCCGATGCCATTTCATGCAGACAAGTCACAAACAATGTATTTCTCGGGCCAACCGACGTCTTTTACACTCAACTTGAATGTTGAAAATGTTTTTTTTTTCTTTTGTGTTTTCAGTTAAACTTTAACAACTAACAGCATAGCATTGAGCTGATTGATTTAAAGCTTCTAAAGCGTTTGAATATCCTGAAAAGTATTCTGTCATGTACAGTATCTTTGAATATCTTGAAAAACACTTGATAAGTAAGACGTGTTATTGTCATTATTTATCAAACACCTACCACAGCGGTGTTGGTCTCCAGAAGTGTGTCCTTTGTTTCAGCAGCCCCCTCGACTGCGTCTGTATCTTCCTCGTCCTTCCTGTCCTCTTTGGTCTTTGTGAATGGAAGCAGGGCAGCATGGGGGAAAAAACAAAAAAAAAAAGGAAGAACGGAAATGTGAGAACCTAATCTCAGTACGAATCAAGAAACACAATTGAGACCAGCTAGCAAGCAGCGGCACCATGTGGGCTGCGTCAAATTACATATTCCATTTGATATTTCACAGAGAAATTTCATAACTCGCCTAATGAGCAACTTCTGAGGCTGCGTTTCAATCCCGCCGCAATCATCCCCACCCAACACATCCCACATAATCATTCATAGCAAACATTTCATATTCACCCCAATATTCATCAACAACTTTTTTCTGAGGGAGCCACTCGTTTCCCCTTAAGGGAATCAATTCACCAACGCTCTGACTTTGATTTATGTGTTCAGTAAGAATAAAATCATACCAGATTAAGCAGTGCTAGTAAGAAGAGTTTGTTTCTAAAAATAGCACATTTTAGTAATATATAATAAATATGGTCCTTTCTAATGTCACTGCGATATAGCATGTTTGCCTGTTTGATGATCAAAGCTCTTGCTACATAAAACACACACACACACACACAGACACACACACACACACACACACACACGCCCCTACTCTCTACTATCACTTGTCTGCCTCTTTTGAAGTAGCAACATTCACATCATCTACATAACTGGCCGATTTATTTGCTCCGTTGATGATATGCTTAGCCAAGCCAAATGTTCCACACACTTCCAATTGAAGCAACAGAAGGGAAGGGAAAATGATTTATTACAGACATTTGCTGGCCATCCTATTTACAGATGTGTGGCCGAAATGAATGTAGAAGTCTCCTGTGAGCCTATCACAAGTAACACCTGCTCCGATTCTGTTCATTTTATGGCATCCCATGTTAGTGGGGGGAAAAAAACACATTTTACTGCATGTGAACAATATTTACTGCAAGCATCTGAGGACACTGTGTCCATGTACAGAAATGAGTGTTTTGAACACCCAGTGTGAGTGTTTTGAACACTACATGGGTCCTCCGAGTCCTCCAGAGCCCGGAAAAGACAGAAATAACAAAACAGGAAAGAGGAGGCTTTTTATTTATCCTCTCAACCATGGTAACCAAAGAAAACGGCTTTGTCATGCAAGGACATCTAAATCAGGGACCTGAGAGGAAAAGAAAGAGGCAGTTTTTTTTTTGGTTTTAATCTGTGATGGCACAGGCCATTCAGAATGCAGAGTGTTATGTCCGTGTGGGAGCTTACTTCGTCAGGAAGGAGGGGCTCGATCATGGGCGCCTCGTCCAGTCGCGGCGAACGGAGAGGGGAGGATGAGAGGCGCTTCTCCCACTCGGTCAGGCCAGACTTGTCAGACCCCTGCTCCAGGAAGGTCCTCTTCAGCTCGCTGATGTTGGTCTGGTGTTTGACCAGTGTCTCTGGCGCGTCTTCTGTGTCCTGATCCGAGACAACAGAGAAGAGAGGGTTGATGTTGCAAGACTAGTGGTGGTTTGGGTGTGAGCACTGTGATGCAAAGCCCAGTCCCTCTCACAAGGCAAGTTTAGCAATGATCTTTTTCACCATCATGACACAAGTATTAAAACAGCAAACAACTGCAAAACCCCTCATCTCAACCCCACCTACCCACTGATACACACGATCCTGAGCTCAAACTCCATGCATTGAAAAGCATGACTCTCCATGCCCTCTATTGAAAATCAATAGCTTTAAGACGGTTATCTGATTTAATGCTATCCTCCTTGACAATGGTTATACATACATCTGCAATGACTTGAATGTCCAGGACAACAATGTCATTGAGAATTTTACACTAGTCTCATAAAAGGTCAGGGGTTGACAGAAAAACCATTAGCTATAATTTCTGTTTTGTGAAGAATAAACAGTACATTTGCTCCGAACGGGAATAATCCATCTGTTATCACTTCTTTCTTTTGCGTTCAATTGTTATGAAATGCATTTGCACTGACAGATCTGCACTTAGTGCTTTGCAAACCACTTGACATGACAACTTCCTGAACTCTCCTCAAAATCAAAACAAAACAATTTTGTATCCACACCATGCAGGCGACAGAAAATTAGCTGGCGGGAGCATCTGGAGTTGAAAATTATAATTATTATTTCCAAAAAAGCACAACACGTCCCATCCCCAAATCCGTCCATGTTGCACAACCACACAGACACTTTCTCTTCTGACAGCTGGGCAGCTCAAACCACTCAATGCACTTCTGAGTCATTCCATACCAACCTCAAGCATCAGTTTACTATGCCTGATAAACACATTCTCTCCTTTAATTCTCCTTATGAAACTGGGCTGAAATACAAAAAGAAGACATCCTTTTTCTACAGAGCCTTGTGGTCAGGCCTAAGGCACAGTCTGCCTTCTGTGCCCGATACACAATGTGTCTCATTCTACAGAGATATCTCCTAAAACAGTGCAATGATAAGTAGTACATTGTTAAGTGCAGGGTGTTACCTGTGTCTTTAACTCGGACTCGTCATCCTGGTCTGACTGCACACACACACAAAAAATGAGGAGAGAAAGATTGTTACATTCACGTGAATTCAACAAAAGGCATAACATGCAACTAAATTTTGCCACCGAATGCAAAAAGGTCTTGAGAAAATAAAGCGTCAGATCATGGGGACAACATACTGTCATATAATGCAAGACAAACTTAAGATTCGAAATCTTTGAATCAAACTAGATAGAACATTAACTTAATTACTGAGATATAATGATGTGCAAAGCGGATATTCAAGTCATATCAAGTATGGAGGGATGGAGAACGGAAAGGAGATCTCGGTTTTGTGATAAAAGAGAAGGGGGGGGGGGGGGGGTGGGTGGGCTGAGCCAAGATGATGAAACTGCAGTCTAGACACAATGCAAACCTCTATAGTGGTACAAACCTCTGTGGCTGTCAGATCACCATCAATAGCGGTGTCTGTAAAGTCAGTCTGTTGTGGGTCACAAACCCACACATCCAAAAGGAAGGCATGAACACAGAAAGAACCAAAGCTGTCAGTCATCAATTCCCTGCCACTGAAAAGCTACATCGTAGTTAAACATTATTAAACATTCAAATAGCGTTTAAAGTAAAACTCATCAGGCCAAACTCATAAGCTGATCTTCACTAGTCTTCATTGTACTTGAAACACATGCACAATAACAAAAGTTTTTTTTAAAAAAATTGGTTAAATAACTAGTGGTGAAAATATAGGACACACATTGCAAAAGGGACCTGAATCTCTTTCACCACGGCTGATCCTCAAAAAGGCTATTTCTCTGAGATCATACCCAGACGTCTGTGCACCACTCAGCACTGAAGAACAGATGCTGCTTTGATGCGGCAAAATAGAGTGAGACATTTACAGCCTGGCCTTACTAAAACTGAAAAAAAAAGGTATATCAATAAATCTTTCAATCAATCTTTCCTTCCTCAGCCATGACCCATGACCCCTGTTGAGACGCACATCCCGACATGCGCCTGTGCCGAGCCGGGCCGAGTCGCGGTGCTCTTATAAGCGTCTCACAAGCGTCTTTCCCTGTCTGCCCCCTCACACAGCTGGATAGGCAAGCAGCGGAAACTCAGGGGCGGAGAGGGCACTAGGTTGCCCCTTAAAAACCAGACAATGGCTTTTGTTCCGCTCTGCCACTTCAGCCCCTCGGACAAAAAAAAAGAAGAAGGCCATCTGGCCCGTCCGGTCTGTGACGCAGGCGACGGAGGCAATAATATCTAACCAAGGTTCTTCAAGCGACCAGCTCGGCGAAGAACGCTGTACGGTACCTTAGTGTCCTGGCGGATGGGCGTTGGCGGGCTGGGTATGGAGAGTTCTGTGGCCCTTGTCGTCTCGTCCTCCTCCTCTAGAACCTCCACCACCCCCACGGAGGCTGCGACGGGGACAGGGACGGCGACGGGGGTGACGGGGGATGCAGATGGGATGGAGGCTGCGGCTGACGCCGCCTCCTCTGCTGTCCTCTCCTCAGCCTTCTTCTCCGGAGTCACCGTGGTGATGAGGTCACTCACAGCGATGCCCTTTGCATGGCCGTACAAGGCTGAGCCCATCTCTGCACACACAAACACACACACACACAGACACACACACACATACACATGAGGGCACACACACACACAAACACACACACACACACATACACACACACACACACACACACACACACACACACACACACACACAGAGACACTCTTTCATTATGGTGAGGTTTTTCTCCGTTGCGCCAAGATTGCAGTAGATGTCAGGCAACTGACGCTACTATGCTGCAATCTTTATTAGCACAATGTTCCCACATTCATTACCGAACCCAGAGGGGACTCAGGCAACAGCATCAAAGCAAAGGTCGATTAACACACTGAGACACAGAAATATCACAGCCCCACTTCCATATGTTAGCTGTCACACAAAAACAACAAAAACAACAACAAAAAAAAACACTTAAAATCATTGCAAAGACAAAATGGGCAAACTCCTCCAAGATTCTTCAGTGCTGTAAGCATTTCAAAAGCGTAGCAGAAATATCTTCATGGATTATCTGTGCATTGAAACGAGCAATTAATCTGAAGCAAAACAGATCCAGATTAATAGACATGAAAGATATTTCACCCATAATTTAATAATGCTGCAGTCTATTCCCCCAATGAAAAAAATGTATTTGAATTATGTTCATTAGATGGAACAGGTCCTCAAGCCCTTTTTTTTTTTAAAAAACGCCCTCACATTCAATATTCATGTCAAATGCAAGCTCAGAGAACATTTTAAAGATCCACAGGAAATCGAATTAAAAGTAGCCCCCTGAAAAGTTTCAAACCACTGGTGCGGAGAACTTATTAATAAGATGACCAAGAGGTTACCAACACCTGCTGCATAAAGAGCATCGTGCCCAGACCAGGTTGAAGTATATAGTGCTCTTGCATGAAATTACTCTCTTCAAGGTTGGAGGATGAATCATTTCGCCAGTCCTGCCCGTCAAACCAAAGTGACAAATGGCAGAAGGGCATGACCCACAAGAACTGGGCTGTAGTATTTAATTTTTCTCCCCTGAGGACCTCAATTTACAGGAAAGCTTTACTTTACATTTAATTCCTTCGACCCAAAAGGCAAAAAGCCCCCCCGGTCCAATCCATTTATTGGACTTCCATACAAAGGACATGATTGCTTTATGGATCTAGGCCACGCAGAGGGTGGAGGGTGGGTTGTGGGGGTGGTG
>JASCQY010000057.1:830213-849515 GCA_030264315.1 Sardinella tawilis | reverse complement strand
ACACACACACACACACACACACACACACACACACACACACACACACACACACACACACACACACACGCACACTCTCTCTCTAAGGGGGCAGCAAGTTCATTTACAAATGATGAGTACTTCTAATGACAGTACTCCTTGTTTTTATCAATAATCACATCCAAATAAGTTTAAAGTTATTTTAAGAAGTAAAATAAGTTGCTTAAAAAGCAACCAAGCAATGAGAAGGGACTTCAAAACCCTAACAGTCTACAACATTATTCTTTGATGAATGGGTAGGGGTTGGTGTGTGTGTGTGTGCTTGTGTGTGTCGTGGGTCTGCATACAGGACTATAATAAAAAGCTTACCATTAAAAATCTATAACTTAATTTCCAGACCTATATTAATCAAATGAATACTGCAGTAGCCATGGATCAGGCTCCCTCTGACTGCCATTACGGGGGAGCCGGTCTGGGTTTTCGAAATGAGCCCCTCCGAGGAAACGGCTAATTAGATAGCATGGTGTGTGTGTGTGTCTGTGTGTGTGTGTGTGGGGGCTATATTGTCAAGAATCCCATCTTTGCTCAGCTTGGTTGCATTAGGCCTCACCAGCCCCATTTAGAGATCTGTGGAAATACAATTTATCCACAGGGCTTGAGAACCCTGGGTGTGTTCTAAAACACATCCGTGTTCTCCTGGGAACCCCTAAAGCGATCTGTGTTTTTTTTTTTTCATCGATTTAGCAAACAGTACTCTTTGTTGTGATAAAACCTGGTCATCAAATTGTGAGGGTTTAAAAACGACCCAGGATGAACAGGCCTTCTTTCACCTCTGGCCTTTTTTGTTGGACACTCACTTTCTTTCAGAAACTCTAGATCCTTTTTTTGACACCTGGGTATCAAAAGCAGATTTCAGAGTAGCTAAATCCTAAGCACACACAATATACAAAATCCCCTATGTGACTGATTTATCTCTGAAAACGGACTCCTATTATCACCACCCTTAAAACTATCACACAAGTATTTAAAATGGATATTACATTCTTCCCCATATGAATCACAAAAGCTATTTCTGTAAGCACCTCCACAGGAATAGACAAGCATATTCAATCTATTCATAATGCATGGAGGAAATGCTTCATGGGTAATCCTTTTCCATGGTCACTTTAATTTAAAGACAGCTACAGTACTGTACAAGTTGACTTACCTTGAAGGTTGTCCTCCACAGGAGATTACGGTAGAGTAAATTCCATATCCCATAGCCATTTTCACACGCACCCAGAGGTGAGAGGATGGTCTTACACTTCCAGAGATGCTGAGAGAGAGAGAGACTGTCAGAGAGGCTTGTCTACTCAGCAATTGCTAGTTGTACAGGGAGCTTCGACAGTCCCCTGGTGTGGAAGGCCAGGCATGAAAAGTGGAACTAGAAAATGGTGATACTGTATATAGGTAGTTATTCAGTGGGTACTCACATACGGTATACATGTGCTTTTCCCCCTCATTTTTGGAGGAAACAATAAATGACTGTCATTATCTAGATGCCTTCCGCAGGAAAAGTCACAAAACACGTCACCCCATTGGAATTTGGGGCAGATTGCTATGTGACTTCATAACAGTTGAAGATGCATCACGCTGTTTTCAATCAAATTATGATGTCCATGTTTGGTGTGAGTTTTAAAGTTCAGGCAGCAGCATATTTGAACATTTTTGACGACCACCGAAGCCAGGACAATGACACCAAGGAGAGTTTCTACAGTTTATTTGGGTTGTGAAGTTGTGATCTGAATGCTTTTGGTTTTACAAAGTGTAAATTCAGTGTAAGAAACAGGGTTTACAAATATGTACACAACAGTTTCGTCTGACTCAAGTTGTCACTGTATTGTTTAACAGAGCTGAGAGGTTGCATTGAGTTGTTCCTGTAAGTTTTTTCCCATGCACTTAACAGCAGTCTTGCACGGCACAGCAGTGAAAAATATATACGCATCAGAAGAGAACGCTCTTAGATGCTCTTCATTTTGGGATAAAGATGGCCCCAGGAAGGTAAGCAAAATGAAGAGGAAAAAGAAAAACTCAAAACAAAAATAAAGAATAGTTTCTGTTTCACATTCCTAATCATTTCATTGGTGTTTGGCTGTCTGTCAGTGTCCACATTTACATGAAAAGCTTAAGCAAACAAAATAATCTTCTTATATTGTAGTTAGACTAATAATCAAGATTTATAGCAAATATATACCTATATATTTTATATGTATTATTAATTGTGCATTATAACAAGTTTCTTAAATAAATCATTACGAAAGTTGCTCTTTAACAGAACAAATATTTTGAGGGGGAAACCTCGCTGATTATTATGGAGGCCAGAATGAGCGTTAGATTTGGATTTTACCTTGTTGAATTGTTGAATGTTGGTCCAGCTATACAACAACAGAAACAAAGGCTAAATCAAGAATAATGTGTACAGTTGGAGAGGCTAAAGTCACCACAAACTATAAGACTGAACAATCTTGAAGCTACCTTAAATTACCAATGACATGTCAAAACAAATGCTGGGATTTATTCGGACAACGACTGATGTTTTTTTTTGTCTTTTGTCAATTCTAGCGCTTTTCTAGATTTCTCTAATGTGCAATATATTATAAAATAAATTCTTTCCATTTTAAAACAAATTTTGGCATTTCAAAATTCATAGACATATATTATTATTTTCCTTCAACTGTGCAAAACACCTTTGGGCTTGCACAATAAATAAAGGTGAATCCTTAGGTACAGTGAAATTATACAACATTTATACAAAATAGAATAGAGTCAAATAAGAATAGACGACATTGCGGGCACCTCCCAGATTTTAAGTCAGTAGACGTGATCAAAACGTGTACCATTTGTGTTAAGTCCTGCCGGTTATGCGTTGTAGACTGCTTCGGTTTTGAGTAGAAATAGCACCTTGTTGACCCCCCCCCAGAAGTACTACACCCAGTCGATTGCTATAGTATGTAGTATTGTCTATACTGTGAGAGTATGCTTGATTGTCTCATGTCCGAACCTCTGAGTTTTTCAAATACGAGTACATACGACATGGTTTGGGTTCAGTGTACAAAGGATGTAGAAAACTGTGCTGTGTGCAGGTGAATGGACTGACCTGTGTGCACCTTACAGTCTGTTTTGGACGTTTCAAAAGGCAGATTTTGGAAACAAGTCCAAAAAAAGGAAAAAAAAAGAAAACAAACAAAAGAAAATAAAAAAGAAAAAACAAGAGGAAGTACTGAGACACTGGGACCTACTACAAGTAGAGACTGGTGTTGAGGATGGAGGGTCCTCTCTGACTTTAGGTATATAGTACCTTTACACACCAAGGTTAACAGAGGGTCTCGGAATGAAGCTGATCGAAGATACAATCGACCTATGTGTGTTTTCACATACATGTTCAGAAGGAAGGAGGGGCTGCTATTGTAACTAGCTAGTTTTTTTGTTTGTTTGTTTGTTTTTTTGCAGGGGATGCTTTTGTGTTTTTTTTTTTTCTTCCCGTTCCCTTGGGAAAACCTCATGTGTTGTTAGCGTCGCTGCTGCTGGTGGACTGTTTGTCTTCGGCGTGCTTGAACATCAGGATGGAGTTGTAGATCTTGAGGGCCGGGCCCAGCTTCACGCTCATGATCTTCACAATGTCCCTCTGGGTCAGGAGCAGGAAAGCTTTGCCATCGATTTGCTGGCAGGAAGGGGGTTGGGGTTAGGGAGGAAGAGGAGGAGGAGAAGGGGGGGGCGAATTAGACTGTGTGACTATGGAGCATATGTGCATCCCATTGGAAGCAATGGGATGGAAAAAATAACCTTGCTTTGCTCTCCCTGAGCAAGGCCATCTTTCCCCATCAATGATCTTTGGTTCTGGCACAAGTGAAAGGCCTATCAATGCATTGCACTCGCATTTCGGTGGCACTTTGTCTTTTGTTGTTTACCACGATTTAATTACAGAGCCTTCCTTGCCGTTGCGGAGCAAGAAGACAAATGTGTTTAAAAGAGCCACTTGAACTCGGATCATTCCATTTGTGGAAAACAGAATCCCAGCCTTTGGGAACCCAACGAAAAAGACTAAATTGAAGTGCGGCTGCTGCCTCTGAATACTGATTGCGACTAGTTACCGTGTTACAACAGTCTTTGATGGGATATCTATTCGCTTTATCCCTTCCTAATGCCGAAAAAAGGCCAAATGTAGCCGCTAATTTAAAGTAGTGTTGCCCATCTCACGCGAGCTCTGAGAAGCTCTGGATACTAACGATGCAATAAAAGTGAGAGAAATGTCCAACTCATGGCCAATTCTATCTCATAACAACATTTTACTGTGTATTATTGATCAAAATACTAATTGTTTATTGATAAAAGCTTAAATCATCTGCTTTTAATTACGTGTGTAAAGTTTAGACCTAAAAATGACTAAGACTATACTAAACCAGTGGTCACTGCTTACCTCTTCCCTGAACTGCTTGGCCTGTTCAACACAGCCTGGTAGAGAGTGGATGAAGTCCGCAACCTGTGGGGAGGAAGGAGGGAGGAGGTCAGAGTGAGGCCTTAGTAGCTCCTTTGGGGAGGGGCACACAGCATACATCATAGTGGCACACAGCATACATCATAGTAGCAGACAGCACAGATCACAGTAGCAGACAGTACAGATCATATAGTCGCAGTTCACATGCGGTCAAGAACCACTTGGAGTCCATGTGTTCATGTTGTTGTCCTCTGCACACGATAACATGAGAATACATACTGAACAGTGCCTGTAGACAACACAGGCACAAATGTACGTCCTGATGGCAGTATACTGTAAGTTCCTCCAAACCTGACATACTCTTGAGGATACACAGAAAAAAAGTCAATACAAAGTGCTGGCCTTAGCTAGAGCCCTGTGTGGTGATGCATAAACAAAAACAAAAAAAAATCATCATGGCTTACACTGTCCAAACATTTCTCCAAACATTTCTTTTGTGAAAATATTGTAGTGCAGACTGAACACATAGGCACACTTACACAATCAGTAAAAACCCCAAAGTGAAATCTCTGCCTACAAAGAAGGCAGTACAGGTATGTATCATTAGGATTATTTACAGTACAGATTATTAATATGACAACTGAATGCTAAGAACCCAAACAGAAAAAGGCAGTCTGCCTAAAAAGGAGTAACGTTTATTCCTGTTCTACCTGGCATGTCAAGAAAAAGCAAAGCAAAGCAGCGTGGGAGTTCTGCAGAACCCATCCCGGTCCCTCCTCTGCCAGTCCACTCAAGCTGTTCCTGCCTCTGCACAACTTTCACAGAGAGATCAAAAAAAAAAGAGGGGGGGTGAACGTTTCCAGAAAAGGCAGCTTTCAAAAATGTCCATTAATAGAATGCTGGAGTGGGCTTTCTAGGGAGGCACACAAGAAAGTCAGAACAGCACCTTGGGTTAAGGTAAAGCGAGGAGGAGAATGGGTTCAGGTAAAAATGGATGGTTGCAGCTTTTGAACGCACTGCATTTGAATCAGAATGGCGGCGCTTGCCAGGAAAATTTCTGCCTGGTTTCAAAATTATGCAACCATGCTCGGTCCTGCCTATTTAAGTACATGTACACCCTGAAAAATGAGTATGAGTATGAATTAAATTTAGTCCATACGGCTCAACCTTTTTATTTAACAGCAACCTGTTAAAATAGCAGAATAAAAGGAGTATCGTCTTTCAGCTCCATGAAACTATATGAAAAAACAAAACAAAACACAAAACAACAAAGTAAATCAGAAATATATTTTTCTCCTAACACCAGGAATAGCACTAAGGGTGCAAAAAATAACCCACTCTCTTCAATGGTCTCTAGGTCATAACCATGAATAACATTCAATTCCAGTCCAACATCACTGAGGTCAAAGACCTTGACTGAGGTTATTTGGAACCAGTGAGAGGCAATTTCGAAGCAGTGGGCCAGCACACTACCACCAGTGTGCTCTAGGCATGGCGGAACCCTGGATCAATGAATCAATGTAACGTGTCATGGGCAAGGGGGCTCTGCACAGCTCTTGACCTCTGGGGCCTTTCACAACCACTGCACTTCACTCCGTGTCGGGAATAATGGGCATCTGCTCAGCCTACAGGCCTGCCCAAGGATGTGAGTGAAAAATAGAAATGAAAGGTGGCTTTATAATTGCATTGGCATTCATTCATAACTGTTTCATTTTTTGGTATTTTTTTTGTCTTTATAAGACAGTAAGACAGTGGTGAATAACAGGAAGCTAGTGAGGGAGAGAGAGACTACGGGGGTGGCGGTTGAAAATGGCTGTGGGTTGGACTCCTGGGATCTAAGTTATAGACACCATCTTTTATCAGATCCTAACCCTAGGTAATGAAACTGCGGTATAAAAGCAATATACAGTAACACTGGTGGTCGTGGGGTTGTTAGCTTAGCGGACAAACCTACCTGCGGCACTCAGCTTTTAGCTTTGTCCCTACACAGCTGTGGGGATATCTGATACCACCCCCCCCCCCATACCACTATATTGTTTAAATATACTATGGCCAATTCAGTCAACTATGCCACAACTTCTCTGGGTTTTGTATGTTGGCATCTTGTTGGTGTAGCTTCATTTAAATGGCGGTATGGCAATGGAATCCTTTAAGCCGAACACATTTGCAAGGAATAAGACAAAGAAGCACACTTTTTAACGAGTTACGCCTTGAGAACTACACAGAAAGTATTAAGCGATTCTAAACACACCTTTGTCCACATACTACTGCATGTTCCACAAAGCCCCATGCCCCAACAGCCCAGTTCGAACAGATCAGTTCATTACTGTACACTGCGCCTCGTCAGGTTAGTCTGACACACTCAGCCGCAGCGAAGCAGTACCACGCCGGGGCTACAACATGCTGCTGTAGGAGTGGTGGTGGTGGTGGTGTGTGTGTGTGTGTGTGTGTGTGTATGTATGTGTATGTGTACTGTATGTGTGTGTGCGTGTGTGTGTGTGTGTGCATGTGTGTGTGTGTGTGGGGGGGGCTTGGGTGGTGGAAGAAAGATGTGGGAAACTCTGAGATGTTGGGCCAGCAGTATACAGTGCAGTTTGTCAATAATGCAGAGATACACTGCAGCAATAGGTAACAATCCCCAACAGATATAATATACTTCACATAACTTGAGTCAGATACCCGCTGCTGGTAAAAAAAAAAAAAAATAAAATAAAACAGACTTACTGTACAACACGCACATTACAGTGGTAGGCTGGAGATGAGAGAGTGGGATGAGGTAAGTCAGCGCAGCAGCGAGAGCACACAAAATATCAGTAATAATGTAGGCCAGGGCTGCAGTAAAAGGCAGCAGCCCCCAACAGACCTTGGGTAATTGCAAAGCCCCACATCAGTAGACCTCGATATGTTAAGTTGCTTTTAAAAAGGGAGGAGATGAGAGGGCAATGTAGTTACAGTAGGCGCATGTGTGTGTGTGTGTGTGCATGCGTGTGTTTGTGTGTGTGTGTGTGTGTGTGTGTGTGTGTACTACATGTAGCTATAGACCGTTTCAGGTTCTAGTTCCATAGCTGGTCCCCAGGACCTCCTGTTTAATCAGTAGCTTTGGTTTAACATTCCATATGTGTGCATGCGTGTGTGTATGTGTGTGTGTGTGTGTGTGTGTGTGTGTGTGTGTGCACATGTGTTTGAGAGGAACGCGAGGCAGATATGAGAAGCTGGTATCAGAGCAATATGAGGAGCAGGACCAACAGCATGCATAGTGTCAATAATGCAGAAGAGCATAGCTGCACTAGGTACTGTAACCCCCAACCCACCCCAGCACATCCATACTGATCAGACCTGAAGGGAAAAGAAAGGGAAAGAGGAGAGAGAAGGAGAGAGGGAGGAAAGGTGCAGGGCAGGGAGTGAAAGAAGGGAGGGAGGGGAGAGAGAGAAGAGAGAGAAGGAGAGAGGGAGGAAAGGTGCAGGGCAGGGAGTGAAAGAAGGGAGGGAGAGAAGAGAGAAAAGAGAGAGAAGGAGAGAGGGAGGAAAGGTGCAGGGCAGGGAGTGAAAGAAGGGAGTGAAAGAAGGGAGGGAGAGAAGAGAGAGAAGGAGAGAGGGAGGAAAGGTGCAGGGCAGGGAGTGAAAAAGGGAGGGAGAGCAGGAGGGAGAAAGAGAAGGAGGGAGGGAGGAGCGCAGGGAAGAAAGGTCTAGAGCAGGGAGGAAAAGAAGGGAGGGAGAGAAGGAGGGAGGATTGGAGGGAAAAAAGGTGAAGAGCAGGAGGGGAAAGGAGGGAGAGAGAGAGAAGAAGGGAGGAGCGGAGGGAGCAGGGAAGAAAGGTGCAGAGCAGGGAGGGAAAGTGGGAGGGAGAGAGCCAGAGAGAAGGAGGGAGAGAAGGAGGGAGAGAGCGAGAGAGAAGGAGGGAATAAAGGAACAGAGGGGACTAAGAGAGAGCAGGCAGTAGGGCTCACCCTGGAGCTCTGGCATGGGGCCAGCTGTTGTCTGGGCGTGGTGCTACACTCACTGGATTTGCATGAAACCACAGGCTGCCTTACACACCCGTGCGGAGCACCTAGGAGCAGGCTGGGGCGGAGGGAATGAGCATGCAAATGTGAATATGAAGCTACCTGGCTAAATTAGCGTGGGGAGCTTTTGGGTCTTTAGCTGGTGGTGCTCTATCACTCATGGTGGGAGAGAAACGCTTAAGTCGGTGGTAGCCGGGCTCGAGCAGACTGAGCAAATTAGAATTCATCCAGTCTCTGCCTGGGCCTCTGAAACATTTAAATCTGTATTGCGGAGGGCAGAATTTAAACTAAACAGTCGTATAATTGGGAGAAATAAAGCTATCTGCAATGTGTCCGCAGTTAAACTAAAACGACAGCATTTCGGATTATGAATGACTTCAAAATGAATTAGCCTGCATGGGAATGCTTTAATTCACTGAATGCAGAGAGTATTTACCAATGACCAGCATGTAACAACAGCAATAACAAACAACAAGTAGATAAACAACAAAGGTAATGCACAACACTACATCATGTTATTTTGATATCCAAGCATAATACATCATGAAACTCGTCCATCTTGAGATTTTCATGAAACTCTAAGTAGGCAGTCAGCGCAGGAATCCAAAATCCCCAGGTGAGTTATCCTAACCTGTAGGCAAGGTGAGTGAGACTCAAGGTCAAGGATGAACACCTCTAGCAGTCTAAGCAGGACTCATATTAATTAAACATCTAAACTCGTCCTTGCCTGTACTTTCTGATCACATTTCTTTCCAGATATGATCTGATCACATTTCTTTCGAGAAATTCACCTCCTCCTCCTCCTCTGATGAAGGTCTGGCTGACCGAAATGTCAATATCTCAAAAAAACAAAAACAAAACCCCAAAACAAAACAAAACAAAACAAAACAAAAAAACGGTTTGCCCGTCATGTAGCAGTGTTGCAATTTTCGGTTTATTATGAAGTTGTATTTAGTGCGAAATAGCAGCACCTTCAGTATTACTTGTCAAGGTGTGCCGGTTCTCTTCAGCCTGTCATATCTTCTCCTCTAAAACAGCAGAGAGAGAATGCAGAATGAGAGCAACTGAGAAAGGGGGGAGACGTGCGGAATCAGAGCTGCCGCCGGCTTGGCTCCCGACACCACACTGATGCGATATCTGCTTCTCCGCGTACAGCATCAGCCATCCCATAATCCGCCTCCCCTCCTGCCGTCATAAATTCGGGGGGTTCATTTCTCCCCTCACCCCTCAATGACCCTTCGAAGACTCCCAGTAGACATTCCTTAGTTCAGATTTACAGTCAACACTCCGATTTGTATTCATTTGACTAAGCTTGCCAGTGAGGCATGTTTGGAAATGTCTTTGCCTTTGACATTTATTCTGGCTGAAGGCAAAAGTAATATGAATGGAAAACTGTAAGGAATGAATAGTGAACATGACAACACTAAAGGTTTTAAAACGATATAGTGCCAAACTAGCTAAAAATCACACTGACACTATTTCACCAATTTCTGTGCAAAATGATGTAGATTTCTGTCTGACTGGTGAATACATAGAATCTAAAATAAATCACATGTACAATAATATGCAATGTGACTAAAACATCTATAGGGACAGTTCTCTATCCATCTTGGGCAAATACACACCCCTCTTTCAATGCATTCAATCGCAACAGCCAATCAGTGGCCAGCAGCCTGTTCACGTCATGTTTTAGTATCGGCATGGCGTGGGTAGAACCTGGCTGAAGCTTGGCGCAGTTAGAACCTGGCTGAGGCAGGTACGCAAAACTCCCAATGGAAATGCAAAAAAAGCGTGTAGAGCAGTGTAGAGTTGTGCTGAAACGGTGTGGTGGAAAAGGGCCATTTTTATACTCCTATAATGAATGGGACTCAGTGGAACCATGATCAACACTGGTTTAATATGAAACTAGTTTTTCCAGACACTTGTTGAGTAAACGGTCTATTGCTTTTCCCAGAACCTGATTAAATCACTACTGCATACAATATACAGTATACTACATAAGCTACAGTATTAGGGCGCTTGATTAGACTTGGACAGACTGCTCATATTCACACAAACTTTCACACAAGAGGAGAGAGAACACGGCGTGCGAACACAGATTGGCTCTAATCTACACCCAATGTTTACCCTCACAGCAGCTGGCAGACTACAGTAGGTTAGGTGGGTGTTTTTGAGCCATTTGTAACACCCCGCC
Organism: Sardinella tawilis; assembly: GCA_030264315.1. Classification (NCBI taxonomy): domain Eukaryota; kingdom Metazoa; phylum Chordata; class Actinopteri; order Clupeiformes; family Clupeidae; genus Sardinella; species Sardinella tawilis. The sequence goes on along the minus strand of JASCQY010000057.1, from coordinate 838,870 downwards.
TCAGCTTAAGTTTATTCCCTGCCAGGCACTAAATCACTTTCTCTGTTCCTTCGTCAGTGAAAACACTTTGCCATGACGTGACATTTCCTCTCGGTATTCCTGACAGCAGAGTCAAAGCTCTAAACACACACAGCCAATCAAACCGTGTTTCTGTGCTTGAGAGTGAGTGCTCCTCTCAGACTTAGTTGTGCGTTGGTGTTTGTGTTTATGTTGTTGTTGTGTTGCGCTGTGTTGTGTTGTTATTTTGTGTTGATCAGTATGGGTCCTTGGCCCTTGCTCCTAATCGACAGCATGATTGGACATTACTCCAGACAGCATGAGAGCCTGTTTCTTTCCGTCTCCTCCGCTCGTCACGGTGACGGCTGGGATGGAGGGTGCGGTGCGGTGCGGTGCGGTGCGGTGCAGTGCGGCGGGGCGGGCTGGGGGTCGGGTAGGATGCGGTGGATGGAAGCGATGCGGAGCACGGAGCCGAATAATCCCTTCGCCTCATCAATTGCTGTCACCCGGCAACGGCGCTAGCGGCTCGCCATGCCACCACGGCAGGATTAAAAGAGGTGTTTAAGGAGGTGGATGGAATGGGGGGGGGGGGGATGTTTGAATGTAAATGGCTGAGTAAATGGCTTAGATGAGAGCAGGCCTTGAGAGACACCCTGACATTTCAGATGAATCTTTTCCTACCGGGGAGGAGAGGAGAGGAGCGAGAGAAAACAGCGAGGACCTTCTCTTTCAAGTTTGATCAGCGGCGAACATTAACAATTCAATTTGAGCCCAAGCTGCCACTGAGCTCTCATCTCCGTGCCATGAAATCCCTCTCTTTGGAGGCGTAGTCAGCATACCGGTTTGATAAATAAACGACACTGATGCGCTAACGCTACAAATATCTTTTTTCGAAGTACTATTCAAATGCCTCTTTGGGTGGCCAAGAACGTTTCAAGGACATTATTTGTCTATTTTTCTTGAGATGCTTTCTATTTCTGTAGACTTAGGACCAAACTCACTCTCCTCTCCCTCGCTCCCAAAACATATGCTCAAAGCAACTTCTCATTCCAGAGTTGTTACTTTCGTGCCAAACCTTTTGTCTTAAAATAAAATGGCAAAAAATGCCCCCCTTGTTGCTGATTATTTACGATGCTGTAATCTTGCCATAAATACATCATGGAGCATGAGGTCATACACTTTGAACCACCCCCAGCCCAGACCCAACTTTATTTACCTTCGTAAATTTAATCCACCTGTCTTCGAACAACAAACACATTGACTGGTAGGCGACCTGTTTGCGGTCTCCTCTCGTCTTCAGCCGGAGGAAGAGAGTGCAGCATTTACGGGCTCCAGTCTGTTTACTGACAGACAGCGGGGTCAAAGTGCGTCTTGCATCCCGTAACTATGGCAATGCACGAGCGAGGCTTCACCGTCGGAGGCTAAGAGGCCTCCATCAGCAGTGAGGTGGAAATGGAGGGGAAAGATGCAGACAGCGAGAGAGAGAGACAGACAGCGAGAGAGAGAGACAGACAGAGAGAGAAAGGGAGAAAGAGAGGGGGGGAGAGTGTATAAGAGAGAGAGTGTATAAGAGGGGGTGAGAAAGTGTGTGTACAGCACTGTCAACCTGTAACCCCTTCATCACAGCAAAGAAAATAAAAGCTTGAGACACAGAGATGCAGTGGTGCACACAATTGCGCACACACACACACACACACATACACATACTGTATACACACACACGCCAAAAACACACACAACTCAACACAAGCTTAGCTGCACCAGAACATCATGTTCGGTACAATGGCATTTCCTATTTGAGTAGCCGTATTCATGTACGTGGCGGTGGGGTGGAGGATTTTATGAAGAAAAATTGATTCCGTTAAACGGCTCCTCCAGGGCCCGATGGAGAAACAATGGGCCAATCTGGAGCCTCCATCTTCCATCATCTTCCGGCAGCCTGCTCTTACTCACAAGCCAAATCAATCGCATGTAAGCCTAACTTATAAAACGCTGTTACAGTAATCAGCAGAGTTACATCCTTGAGTAAAACTCAACATGACACGTCCTCCTCACGCATCACTTGCCACAGCCAGCATAGACAACAATTACACATCATTGAGCATATGAAGAAATTAAAAAAAAAAAAAAACTATGAAAACAAATAGCTGTAGAGACGTTGGCAAAGAGGCCATTATAACTTAATGACAGCTAATTAGCTGCAAATTTGTAGCCATCAACCATCCAGCCCTATAAAGAGCCGCACTGTATGCTTTTGGGCAGTGATTACAGAGTAATGAGCTCTACCAAACACTATTTATATGACTACACTACACTCTGAAAAATGCCTCAACGCTACCTAATCATTACATCACAACCAATGCTAGCGTTGCATTCCTCAAGGTGGCTTTTTATTGGGGATTAAAAAAAGAAAAAAAATCCAGACATGAGTAATCCCTCATCTAATGATCTTTTACGGCTATGCTTTAAAGGATGGCGGAGGGGAAAATAACCCCCCCCCCCCTACTTGGCACTCCGCTCTGTGTGCTTGGCACGGACGCAGCTTTGGGACAATCATTGAGCAGTAACCCGGCTGAAAAATTGTGGTGCCGGCGAGGAGTAGGCACAGACAGATGAGGCATCTGAAGAGTGAGTCCAGGGATACAGCACAAGCCACTGATCTTCTCCCATTCCGGCCACTCAGTGACCAGTCAAGGACCACGCATGGAGACAGGGGAAAAAAAAAACAATGGCTCTTACTGTATATTTGGTTTTAACAATGTGCATATGCACACATCATGACTGTGCCATGTGTCCATTTGCCTCATTGGTTGAGCACATCCTCACAAATAAGCAGAGTGCAATCTCTGCATGGGTGCTAAAAGCAGTAGTATAGGCAGTGAAATACATACTGTAAGCTTGCATAACCAGCTTAAGATTCTGGGTCTGAATACTATGGTCTGGCCTCTAGTGAAGTCCTTGTGCATGAGCAATTTGTGCACAGATACAAGAATCAGGATCATCTTCACTGTTGCGTTTTGAATTGTGGATCATTTATCAAAGGTAAGCTATTAGCCAACATACATATTCTTTTGCCAGTAATAACAGTAATGTCTTGCCATATGATAAGACCGTAGTTTAGCAGAAGATAAGAAACTATACGCTTTGGGTTGTGGGTTTAGCACTGGTGTTCTAAGGTTGTAGATTGTGCGTTCCTCACCTCGTCTACGGTCCAGTGGGCGACAAGGCTGGCTTGTACACCTGCAACCCCGGGCAGGAGCTTACAGTGCTGCTCCCAGCACAGCGGCAGGTCCCGGCTAGGGTGTGCCGACATCGCAGACAGGAACACAGACTGATGCAGGGCCTGCTGAAGACTGTCTGCATTACGCTCACCTAAAGAGATTAGAGGAGCGAGAGAGAGAGACAGAGAGAGAGAGAGAGAGAGAGAGAGAGAGAGAGAGAGAGAATGGAGAGAGAGGAAAAGAAGTTTATTTAATTAAAAAAACTTTATTGTAATTATTACAAACCTATTACAACATTAACAACCCTTCTTTTCAACCAATTACATCTGTGTGACATTTTCAGAAGCTTCTAATAAGCAACACATGTAAAAAAAAAAAAAAAAAAACAAAAACAAAAAAAAAACAGAAGCAAATTGTGGATGCCTTTGGGATGCTTTTGCAACTGGCACTGCACAACCAGTGGAAAGGAAGGAACTACAGCATCAGCTCCGTGCACGTGTTCAAGTTAGAGTAGAACCAAGATAGAACCAATGGGCTTATGCCTCTCATCATAAACATGGCTTTTGTAAGAATAAAACGATAACAGAATAAAACATATTAGACATAAGCAACAACAGGAGGAGAGAGAGAAAGAGAGAGGAAAAAAAAGACACGAAAGATTAAAATTAACAGCAAAAAGGAAGAAAGAGAAAAATTGTGAAGATTGAGGGAAGGAGAGAGAGGAGGAGAGGAGGAGAGGATGTGAGAGAGAGAGAGAGAGAGAGAGAGAGAGAGAGAGAGAGGGGAATAGAACAAAAAATAAGAAATTTAATCAGCTGCACAGATATTGCATATTCAGCTTGGTCTTTATACACTTGTGTCCATATTCAAACACCATGCGCTGGTAGATAATAAAATACTGCCTCATGATTTGGGTAAGCGCATAGTCCATCACAGAGAACACATTACAAGGCAGACAAGAGGCTGGGAGTATAATAAAAGCAAGGGGTACTCCGTGACAATGACAGTGACACACACACGTGCACGCACACGCACGCACGCACGCACGCACGCACACACACACACACACACACACGCACACCTCCTGCAAGTACATCTGTGCAGCAGAGCACCAGGCTGTGCTAATTAAAAAAAGCTTGATAGACAGACTGCCACTGGGAACCAAATGAGGAAATGGAGGGGCACTTTGGTTAGCCACATAATAATAACACCTATCGGCTCCACACAGACCGACTATTATAACCCCCGACACAAAAAAACTCCACGCTGAGAGAATATTATGACTCCGGACCCTCCGACACAAAAACCCCCCACACTGTATTCATTCAGCTACGATATTTATCCAGCTATATGTAGCACAGAGAGCGGGTGGTAAAGGTAATGGGTAGAGTTAGCTGCTGAAAGCTTTTCAAAAGCCAGGCTAATATGGCTGCAGGAAGATCAGCTAGCTCCCTGGCTCTGGGTGAAACTCGCTGCGATGGAACAGCAAGGAAGGAGCTCAGGTTTGGAAAAAAGCGAGACAGAGAGGAAGGCAAGACGGAAAGAGACATTTAGTGCATAATGGAAAAGCAAGAACACAAAACAACCTGCGTCATGGCAGTTCTCTTTGCAGGAACAGAGGATTGAGTATTGAGATGGGATTAACTGATGACTTATTTATTGGATTCACTGGTGAGGGAAATAATCAGGAAGATGCCTTTCTGAAATTATAAAGCAAAGTTTAACAGAGAGCTGAGATTAACTACGGCAATTACAATTAGTTTGAGGGACGTGTCTCGTTAAACTTTGGGATTAAGTGATCTCCTGGGAGGCTTATGCAGGATGAGATTGAAAAGTGTCGACTCATTTCACCAGACAGTCTGCAGACGACTGTGTGGCTCGCAAGTTTTTTTTTTTTTTTTTTTTTTAAAGAAATATCTTTGCTATTTCCTCAAAACCAAAACCAAGAAATAATACATTTTCAAAACCAAACTTCACAATTTAATTCCTGGGATATTTCTTATCTTATTTAAACATTAAAAATGGTTCCTCAAAGAGCATTTTGCACTGTACAGTATAAGTAAGCAGTGACTATACAGACCAATCATTAAAGGTATACTGTATTCTAGTACATTTCAACCCATTGTTTCCTTGACCCTAACAGTTAGTGTTAGCTGCTATTCGGTCTAAATTGCCCCAAAAATTCTTGTTGTTTTTCCAACTGACAGCCCTTGGTGACCTAGAACAACAGGGTTATGAATTAAAATGTGGTGGAATATCCCTTTAAAAGCTGAACATCGGAGCTCTTCAGTGCTGATGGTTCAGTTGGATTCCCGCTTTAGTTCTTCCTGGCTTCATATATGCCAGTATTTCCAGAGGCCCAGAGGGTTGAAGAAGGCGGGAGCGGGGAAGGGCTGGAAATTCTCTGGAGAGACGGGCTTTGCTCTGCTCTTCTCATCTCCGCTTGCCACGACCGCCAGCCTTTGCCAGCCCGCACGAGCGTGGCGGCACATTTCAATAGCCACGGCGTCAGACGGACACGCTCGCTGGGAACATGAAATTCTGCACGTGCTCAGAGAGAGGGCTGCAGAAACAAAACGCCTGTTTTCCTACACTCTCCTCTCACAAACATAAACACACACACGCACACACACGCGCACACACACACACACACACACACACACACACACACACACACACACACACACACACAGAGTGACGCAGTTTAGTAGTCAGTGGGAAAATATGCCACTGACCTCTTCACAAGGGATTATCAGAGCATGAAGGCTCAACTGATTGCACATGCAACGGGATCCTACAACAACACAAAGCCTTGAGACACCCAGATCTCCACCAAACAAAAACCCAACCAGAGCACCTGAATCATATAATGCCTTGGAGCTGTGACTGGGTGAGCGTATGTATTTGTGTGTGTCTGTGTGTACATATAAGTGCAATACAGTACTGTATATGACTGTGTGCGTGTACAAATATATAATATATACAACTGATCATGCACAGTACATAAAAGTGTTTGTGTGTGTGTAGATGTACATCTGCATGTGGAAGGCTGTGTGAGTGTGTGTATGTGTGTGTGTGTGTGTGTGTGTGTGTGTGTGTGTGTGTGTGTATGTATAAGTGCGTGCAAATTTCCGCTCGTCGTTTGAAATGCTCCTGGCATTTTTAAAAAATAAATAAATAAATAAAAAAATTCCTAATGCTGTTATTTTGCTCCCCAGCTTGGTAAATCCTGGGTGGGAGTGTTTTGACGATAATCAGTGATGTTCTAAATTATGCTAATCTGGTGCAGCATGGCAGGGCTTCCCAGCGTGAGGCAACTGCGCTGACAAAAGCTGCAGCATCTCAACTACAGCTGAGAGAGGGTGGCACACACACACACACACAGTCACACTCACACACAGGCACACACGTGCAATACACACAGACTAGTGAGGGTTCGCTCAGTGAAGTCACTTCCTGCTGATTGCAGCATTTCTAGAGAGAAAGAGATAAAGGAACAGAGAGACAGACAGAGAGAGAGAGAGAGAGAGAGAGAGAGAGAGAGAGAGAGAGAAAGAACGAGAGACAGAGAGAGAAAGAAAGAAAGAGTGAGATTTCTCGAACACTGCCACATCTTTTCCTTCTCACCCATCAGCTTCTCCACATTCACTTTTTCTCTCCTCCTCTGCCTCCTCTTTATTCATCTTTCTGCTCCTCTTCTCCTCCTGCCTGACATTCTAAGTCCATCGTCTGCTCTCTCGCTCCCTCTCTCACTCCAACTAGCCAGCCCTCTCTTTTGCCGCTCTTCGCATCAGGGCAGGAGGAAGTCGGAGCCCTTTTCAAAAATGATTACTCTTGGTGCGTAAACACACGGACCAAAGTGCAGACACCATAAAGAGGACACGGCCCACTGCCTGTCACATGTTTTGGGCAACGAGTTTGTGAGGTCTGTCACACTCCAGCACCTACTGTAGAGAACTTTTGAAGAAGTATGGCTAAAGAATAAAGCCAAACTGCACTCCCTCTCTCAGGCAGTGCTAGGCAGAGAGAGAGAAAGAGTAAGAGAGAGAGAGACGGAGAGAGAGACAGCCAGAGTAGATTTGTGCCATGCTTACCGTCGCAGAATTCCACCAGTTAAGTTTCATCAATTGCTCTGGGTCAATGGATTCTTTCGGTGTTAATGAAAATCAACAAACGCTACAAAGTGTGCCCAGTGCCCACTCTTGCAACCGAAACTAAACTTTCAGCACATTACTGCAAACAGTCAATAACAACAAAACCTAGACTTTCTCTAACACAAAAGTAAACAGAAGTATCTACTGTAAAACAACGTCTACTCGGTATTACTGTATATATCATAAATAAAAAGAATGCCTGAGAGTCCGGTGAAACCACAAGCCCAAATGTTGCTAGAGGATAGAAAAATAGGATGCAGTCTTCAGTACACAATTAGCTTTATTTGTCTTTCCCACAACCTGTTCCAGAAGAGTCACGAGCCAATGGCATCAGCAAATGGTGCGTGAGAATCACAACAAACCGTTATGAGTTCAGGTGGCTGTTATGAATCGTGGCTCGTTACGTTCGCGCCTCGTTTGTAACGATGGGAACAAAATGATCAATCTGGCCACTTGTATCCAGCCAAATGGAGCAAATGACAACATTAAGTGACAAATGAAAACATTCAACTGCGGTTTGAGTGTTCGGCAACACGGCACACGGCAAAGGAAACAGGTGGGCCGGCACGATGGTATGGAGTCAGGCCATGGCTGGCGGAGTTAACGACAAAAACGGCAAACACCAGATGTTCCATGAGGGTGTGAGGGTCTGTGTGTGTGTGTGTGTGTGTGTGTGTGTGTGTGTGGAGGATCAAACGATAAAAAAAAAAGAGGAAGAGAGATACTGGCCAAAATCCCAGTGCCCCCCATAATCATAAGCCCTGAACCCTTAAATACCTCACTGCCATGCATCAGTCAGCTGTGCCATGCAAGTCAAGTCTTTGAGGGTTCAGGGACGAGTGATTGAGATTCAGCTACTGTGAATAAGCAGAAAACAGATGGAGAAAAGGGGAAGAAACAAGGATGGCACTTACACAAAAACAACAAAGTCAGTTAGTAGAAGAAAGTGTGAGAGTTGAGACCAGCATATAGAGAGACAGATGACAGACAGGCAGACAGATATTAAGGAGACAGAGAGTAAATGTAGAAACAGAGGGAGACAAAGGCTGTGTCTCATATGGCGCACATGCACTGAAAACGGCAGTGTAGTGCACTGAGCACTGCCTGCCAAAGTATGCCATTTTCGCCATTAAGTGTTGTCCCAAGTGGAGCACTGAACTGATCACTTAAAGGGATACGCCACCCCCAGGCCAAAATCCGTGTTTCCACACTTTCCCCAAACCTAAATAAGTGTGTGGAAGCATTTTCTTGGCAACGCAGCCAATGTCCGAATCTATGAGAACTG
>JASCQY010000057.1:775001-791203 GCA_030264315.1 Sardinella tawilis | reverse complement strand
TATAAATGTTAGGGCTAAAGCTATTTACACTGCACTGTGGCTACAAAAAATGGTCCCTCCATCTCCCCCCTTCACTTACATAGACACACTGACACACACACACACACACACACACACACACACACACACACACACACACACAATACTGAGATGCGAAGCAGAAAACCATTAAAAAAGTGACAGTGACCCAGCCTCTCTGTGAGAGGCAGAGGAACCTGCAGATATAGCACATCTTCATCCGTGCGACTGCATGCCTGCATGATGCACAACAACCCCTTCGCCAGCAATAATGGCATTGTAAAAGGCAAGGCATATTGATTTATATTGTTTGCTTCTACGCTTTTTTTTTGCTTGCCAACTGAAGCAAACTATGTCAAAAAGGCATAAAAGCTAAGAACTCAGAAAGCTAAGAAAAAGCAATAGCAGTTTTTTCTACTTTGAAATTAGTTTCTACAGCAACAGCTTTCTCAAACGGATTCTTTCTGCGTTCCATCACTTCTATTATCTACTACAGGGGCGGCCAAACTTTTCTGTTTGCAAGATGCCAAGGGCCAAGGCAAAATTAAAAATCTAATTTTCAACTGGTTTCAAGTGAAAGAGCGACTGTGGACTATCTAATTCTACCACATGAAAGAGAGCAGTGGGCCGCATTTGGGGCCCGAGCCTTAGTTTGGCCACCCCTGATCTACTACATTTGAGAGGGAAGTCCAATGGCGGTTCACCTTAGTTTCCAAACATAAAGTAGCATTTTAATATGCGCGTGGGTATTTGTGGTATCACAGTGATTGAGCAGTATTACGATAAATGCCAAAAAGCCAGTTGTTGGCTACAGTCCTTTTAAAATGTTGAGAAAACCATTATCCAGCTCAATACTGCCATGGCAGTAAACTGAAGAGAGAACTGCATCAATATGTCAAACCATCCAATGAAGACCAAAAACATACTTTTTTTTTTGAAGTTTGTTGACATTTGTTGGAGCACTTTCTCCTAGACAGAACCATTTTGTGTTCAAAAATGCTGCTGTGTTATCAAAGATACAGAAATTATGTTAAAACCTACTGTATACCTGACTTACTTGCAAACTGTTGACTGTAGATAAACATACATGTACTGTACAAATGAAACAGCAAAATATGGCAAACAAAGCTGGAGTGTTAACTGATGACACTGAGGGAGGCAACGTTCAAAAATCTTGATAAATCTGTAAATCTACGAATTGTGCCAGTTTCAAAAAACTTGTTTCTGTGGGGTTTTTCTGTCTTTGGCCATTTCTGCTGTGTGGTGCATAACGAATGGGGAACTCCTGACAGTACCTCAGTAAAGAGGCGCAGTGGCGCAGCAACGGCAACCTCCTCCCCCAGGTACTGCTCCCATGACCACGGCCTCTTCTTACTGCTCACTGCACCGAAACAAACAGCACATCCGGTCAAACTGCAGCCTTGTCTGATCTTATTAACACCTAATATATGTATATACCAACAACAACTTCAGCATTTTAATACAGGGTGTTCAAGGCAGCTAGGCTAATGGCTGGTATGGCCTCCACATATGGTGTTTTGTAAAGAATGTTTTTTTTAGTTACATGATTTTAAGGAGAACAAGCACTGACCTTGTGAGGTGGACACTTTGTTCTTCATCTTTGTAGGATCCTCTTTTGGTCGCTCCTAGAATGAAAATAAAATGTCAAATACTATACTTCTGCTGACCTCCCATCTATGTTCCTTACAATATTTTAACTTGAGTTTCTAGAAAGATCATTCACAGGTCATAGACTGTCTTTTTTTCCATGAGAATACGACATGGCAAACATATAGCTTAGTCGAGCTGCTGATACTCACTCTCAAACAGTATTCATCTGTTACACTTCTCGAATTCAGACTCACTTTCTTCTTCTTGTCCTTCTTATCTTCTGCCTGCATCGTTATAGACAGGATTGATTCTGGGGGGGGGGATAAATGAGGGGGTGGGGGGCAAAATCATGTTAATCAGGGAGGAATCAACATGAGGTTAATTTTATGAGCCACCAAATATCCTGCACTCCTGGCTCCCCTGTCACAGTGCTCCTCTCCCCTCCCACCTTACCAAGGCTGGAACAAAGTCATGTTTCTACAGATGTTTCTAAGCCATGTTTGCACAGAACACACTGCAAATGGCCCAATAATAAACCCCACTTCACTCCTCTGGGCACAGAGTCAACTGAAAGTCGCTAATCATTCATTAATTGTTTCAGTTGCAATTAAATATCATATAGCTCGCGTGCTGGCTTTCCGCCAAACAGACTGCTTAAATTATGTGCTGTGATTCATCTTATAAGAGGTACTCTTTGTTGTTTCATTGAGGGGGAAAAAAAAATACTTTGTGCAAATTTGCCAGACATCAAGTCATTAATAATGCACACCCTCTTGCAATAACACAGTCTCTATACACTGTTCACAGATGTTATCTTGCCACCTACAGTACAGTCTTCAAAAAGTGTGGAAAGCACAAAAACCCACTCATTCAGTCAGCCCATTTTACAGTATTTCAGCTCAAAAATCTCCACAGATGTGTCTGCCCTGCTTTATGTGTAAACTGCATGTGAGAAGGAAATTAAATGTGCAGGGGTCACCAAGAGAAAGGCCACGGGCCTCAGATTTCCCAGCAGGCAGTGCTCCCTGGGAGACGCCGTGGCCGCGGAGAGGGCAGATTAAGTGGGTTTGCTCCGATGCACACTGCGGCTAAAGCGCTCACTTAAAAAAATCATGGGGGACTTCTCACAGCCACCAAGCAATTTTAGCCAACACCCCCCCCACACACACACACGCACACGCACACACACACCCCTCCCACTAGTGTTCCTTCAGGGGACTCAAATGGTAAAACTATTCTGCAGATTCTGTATTTATGTCAGCACTTGTGCTGATGAATCAGTTCCACTGGTACTCACAGACGTGCTGCAAAATGTTCTCCATTCCTCCACATAACTATCCAATTTTTAAGCAGGCCTTAATTTACTTTTTTTTTTATTTTTGGCCAGGACAAAAAGAAAAGTAAGATGTCGCTCCACGTTGGTGAAAACCTGCTGCTGACCAGCTATATTTCACCACCCATTACACGTCGGACTCCAGGACTCCATCTGATGAAGGCTTCCATTTCAGACAAATGCCTTTAAATTACAGGGGTGGGACGCAGAGAGGGCCCAAGTTAAACTTACTGACTCACCGTTTGGTATTTGTTCCCACCCAGGGTTCCCTAGCAGGGACTCAGTCTCCGAGAGGCCATTCCAATCACGCTTGAGCTCTGCTTCTCCAAATGCCTTGGGGGGAAAAAAAAAACCTGGGGAGGATAGAAAGAGAACATACAGCATAAAGCTCCGGGACCAGTTTTTGGGCAAACCTACAGTAGGCTGCACTCTTATTTGGGTCACTAGCGGCAGCATGAGTAGGCGGGGGGGCCTGTACCTGTTTTAGCAGATTTTGGAGTTTAAGTTTTTCCTTGAAAAAAAAAACAGCAAGAGTGTCAGAAAGGGTGGAGTGGGAAAAAGTTGAGTGAATGACAGACATGAGAGAAAGTTACTGTGTCAGTGACTATGAGAGAGAGAGAGAGAGAAAGAAAGAAAGAGAGAGAGAGAGAGAGAGAGAGAGAGAAAGAAAGAGAGAAAGAGAGAGAGAGAGAGAGAGAGGGGGAGAGAGAGAGAAGGTGACAGACAGACAGAGAGCAAAAGCAACCACGAGACCAAGAGAAAGTCATACAACATGAGAAAGTGAGAGAAAGAGAGAGGGCAGGTTGTTCGCCCGTGTGGTTAAGTTTAGTCCTAAAGCTTCTGATTAATGCTGAGTAGCAGCCAAGGGAGCAGGTTGGCTTTCCTGCCCCTTGTGCAAAATCATTGTTCTCGTTGTAGACACAGCCATTCCAACTCTGAGATTCTAATTCAGGCCAACTGTCGTCAGGGCAAAGACGCATCCGAAACAAACAGCTCGTGTAGAACACAGTGCACAACCTGGGGGATGTTTCAGAACAGCTGTACACTGAAATGACTGTTTACGATGAAAGGGTAGCATCAAAACAAAACCTGATTTTGAGCGGAAAGGCTTTTGATCTAGCCAGGTACTCAAGAGCAAATCGTTCCAGTTACCTGAGGCACTGTGTGATCACTAACGCGTGGAAGACTCTCTTAGGAATGAGAAAACTCATTTCAATGTGTAATCTGTACATGACTGTCGCCATGTGTGACAGCCGCATGAACTGGCAGTATAATAAGACACAACAAACAAATAATAAAGCCATTTCATCAAATCTTGTCAAACACAAACAGAAAACTGTTTGTCATTAATTTTTCATGGTGTTAAATTGTCAAAATCTGCTCGGAAAAACAAAACAACAACAAAAAAAAAAACAGCACAAGGGTAAACCGACATAAACAATTACCACCCATCTCAAGAGAGATCAAGACAGGAGGAATCGACTCCATTTCATCCAACTGACTTATGGGCCAATTGAGAGTAAGGTGTTGTGCAGCAGGGGCAAATGAGTACTGTTACATACATCGCAGAGGGAAACCGGCCTGCATTTAATCAGCGTAATGGCCGCCAGGGGGGTCGTGCATGTAAACACTCAGTGAGAGGCAGAGGTGGATGCACAGAGAAATAAATCCTCGCTCTCTCAACCATTTAGCGGCTGGACCTGAACATGATCACACATCAGTGACATAATCCACAGAAAAGAAAATCCATGGGCTGGAGAGCTGAGACATACGGTACATCGTGACGAACACAATGCAATCATATACAATCAGGGTAAGAATTCCATTGCACATTGTGCATATGAAAAAAAATCTGAATTGAATTGAATTTAATAACAGCAGAGAGATGCCTGCAATGGGAAGCATTGCTGATTGCTGATTTTAACAATAACCCATATGCTATTAAATTCTCTCAAGTCTACAAAAGACTAGAAGCTTCATCTATATGCTAATATTAACTAAACATACAGACAATTGGTTTAAGCCAAACTGACTCTTTATTATGCCAGATGAGTATTTTTCATTATAAGCATCAGTAATTACTTTGCTGGTATTTTTTTTTTTTTACATCACATTTATTAGCTTTTGTCTAGGCATTAGAAGTTAAAGCTTAAGCAAACATCACCATCTACTAATCTGAAGTCTAACAGAGAGGGGGCGAAAAAAGAGACAGAATCTGCCACAGCAAGAAGAATCCATGGAATACCTTTTCTTCCAGCAAAATAGGCAGTCTGATTATTTTGTGCTCGCTCAAAGACCTCCTTTACAAAGAAGATCAAATCTAGGCTACATGTACAAATGAGGGAACCATAGAAAAAAAAAAAACTGCTCCTGCAATCAATTTATATTTCAGCCCGTCTCTGAGGTCCTTAAAAGTCCTTCAGCCTACTCTTAATCAGATTCCCTTTTTCCTGGTTATAGGCCGCTTCAGTTGGGTACAGTAATTGCAGGCACTTTGACTGGGTGAAGACGCACACCGTGACAGCAGCGACAGTTGCGCTCGCTCACCCTGGGACCAGCGAGTGAAAAGATAAAGTGTAATCTCCCTTAATCTGAGCGTAATACATTTAGGTGCTCCATACAAAGCGATGAGGACGACATATCTCTGACACATCAGCGGATGAGCTGATTCGGTACTCATTCACAGCCGTCGCTGCGGCCCACTGAACACCAATGTCCTCTAATCTCAATGTCATCTGATACCGACCCTTTTCCTCCCTCTGGTTTTTGGGGGGAATTCAAGAGGAGATGCTGGGGCCCTCTCTGACTCTTATCCGCCTCCCAACACCCAACACTGACCTTTCAGTGGCTAAGGTTCATATGACATGCATGCCAATGGCCTCCATGTTTATAGATTCTCTATCTGGCTTATCACCCGGCTTTCCCGTAAATTATTACCGGAAGCTTATCAGACCATATCAGACACCTGAGAGAATCAACAAGTGATCTGGCCTAGACCGCCATTGTTCTCTCGTCAGGATCCTGTCTGCAAGTGTATTATCAGGCGGTAGAAAATACATACATCCTTTATAGAAATCAATATTGTTTTTCTGGATCTGTCTGCTTTCTTTTCTTTTTTTCCTTGTCCTCCTTTAGATGATGAGGTGAACTCAAGCAGGCAGCGGGGTAGAACCAAGCCGAGGCTTTAGTTCTTTGCCGAAGCTTTTTTCCCCTGCAGCAATGCCGTTCATTTGCATCTACGGATTTGCGCTAAGCCAAGTGCTTTTTTTTCCACCCCTCCCTCTCCACATCTCTCCCGCTTTCAGTTATTAGATGAAAAATAATGTTCCGTCTTGAGCAACAATGTCTTTTATCCGACCACCCACCCCTTACATTTGGGTATGAATGTGTGTGTGCGCGCGTGTGTGTTTGAGTCTGTGTGAGTATGAGTGTGTGTGTGTCTGTGAGTGTGTATGAGTGTGTGTGTTGACGCCATGGGTGTGGATGTCGGTTGGGATGCACAGATTGCCGTGCCTGTATTCAGATAACAGTCCAGTCCCTGCCAGTGCTAAAGAACAACTCAAGACATCTGCAGACTAGCAAGTCTTCTCACTGCCACTTCAGAGTGTGCGAGTGTGTGTTTGGGGGCGGGTGTGTACACAATAGACATCATGTGCACATCATCCATCAGAAAGAGAAGGGCCTTCGCGGCGTGATTAACGTCTGCACATGTTGTGACAAAAACGTGCCACGCGGGTTAATTGGATTTCAACAAAAGTGACCACGAGGCCACATACAGCAGGCGGAGCCTTTTTCCCCGTAACACCAATGCCACCAAGCCAGACAGAGACGATGGAACAGAAAGAACATGGAGGTAATTTTTTTGTTTTGTTTTTTTGTTTTTTTTTTACTTAAAGATCTTGTGGCTATTGAGGGCAGCTGTTTGCCAAGTGGGTAGACAGATAGCAGATTCATGTATGTTTTTTTTTTATGCTGATCATGCCCTAACAGGCAGCAGAACAAAACAAGAGGTAGGTTTCGGTGAGATTCAATCTACCACAAATTACGACAAAAAGAGACACCTTTTTTTACATGGTTTAGGGCACAGTGCTGGAATGTTGTCTAATTGGAAGTGTCTCTCATTTGGGACCTGACAGGGATTAAATGTCACTGCTGTTGGCCACGGCTCAGGCTGTATCTGCAGGGCTACACAAGGATCACAGCTGGAGGGGAGGCGATGGTAAATGAAAAGCAGTCTTTCCCATTTCCTCCAGTGCAGACAGCAGAGTAATACTGTAGGCCTACACATGGATGGGGAGAGAGCAAGATGAGACACTAGGGATCAGATCAATGTGATAGCCTAATTGTGCTGGATGAGACCTTTAAAAAAAAAGGATGCTGTCTGCATCAAAGTGACCCTGAGTACATGATGCTTATTATACTGAGTTTGACAACGCAAGAAGTTACAAACTCTCTAGATTGCTTGATAATCCAGGATAATAGGTGACACCGCTTTTTACATTTACATTCATATATTTGCTTAATTAACCTACTGTTACCATGATCAACCTAAAAGTAGAACACATGCAGAACCACATTCTGCAACATCTGTGATAACCCAGCCTCTACCAATTTCTGAGGTGGTAAACAAATAACCTTGTCTTGTTAACACCTTTTTATACCTGTTAGGCAACAGGTACAGAACAATCTGCTATTCAAAAGATAGCTGCCGTCTTTGTAAATCAGGAGTGTTTTAGCAGGGAGAATCTGGCATTGACAGGTGGCCATCTCTGAACATAAAAAAAAACATCATAGTTTGTTGTTATGGTTGTTGTGGTTGTTGTTTGTGCAATACCTTCCTTCCTGGCATAACATGCTGTTCCATCATGAATTTTATCAGCTTCCCTAGTCAAGCAGTTTGAGTACAATTTCAATGAAACAAACAAAGCAAGCTGACAGACAAACAAACAAACACATCAACTTTAACATAATTGTGTAAGTGCTCAGGTGTGATCAGAACATCAATATACAACAAATTCTTCCCCCCAAAAAATCGATAGCAGACTATATGAAGCTAATGAGCCATTCTTGAACACAATTGTTCGCAGCTGGTCCTTTTGTGTGACTACGGCTAAAAAAAGATAGTCATTTAAGCTTTTTAAAATGAATAGCCCACCATGCTGTGTGAATGGACAACATTCACTTTTGTGAGGCCTTGTGTGAAATTCAAAGCAGCACTGTTTTGAGGCGTTTGACATTTGCCAACATCTTTGGGAGCTGAGCAACATTCATGTGCCCCTGATGTGTCATTTTCTTTCCTCCCATTCAAATGAAAAACAATGGACAGACAGGCCCCGCACAGAGAGGGTCACTTTTTCGTCTTTTCAGCACCAGCCCCCAAACAACAACAACGAAAAATAAAAAACACAGGGAGGCCGAAGTCTGATTTTATCTAGCAATCTGGTGTAAACTGTGTTCAGGAGCTCTGGTAAACACAGGCGGCATAAATATGGAGCATTCATGATCCTCAGGCATTACGGCCACAGAGCACAAGTATTTTATCTTGGCAACATTCACAACACTTAGCAGAGGCAGGGAGAGAAAAGTAACAGGGTGTTGCATACTTCTGAGAACACACACACACACACCTGTTGTTTAATTACGTAAGGAATAACGTCCGCCGAGGTGTCCCGTTATAGGGAAATAATGGACGAGGTGGAAGCGTTTTAACAGTTCGACGGTGAAGCCGATGTCCGATTGGACACCTTGTCAACCAATCAGAAAGCAGTATTCCATTCCACCGTGTGATAATACAGTATAGCAGCTAACGTGATGAGCTTTCTATGGAATGCCTGCTGCTGCCATAGCCTCCAACCCACTGACACTATGGATCTGCCAATTTCCAACACAGGAAGGAAGAAAACATCACATGATGATGTGTGAAAAACAACCTCACTCCCTGCCCATGAAGATGACCGATTTTTGTTTTGCTTCTTCAATTAAAAACCGACACAATGACTTGGCTCCCATTAGAAGGAAATGCTTCACTGCATATCAACGGAAATAAATGATGGGGCCATTTAGGCTATCAGTTCAACTCATAAATAATACTTTCAGTTGATAAATGCACCGTCTGACAGACAAGGGAGCTTTAGCATACAGCACATATCAGATATGGTAAAACTGTCCAGTAGCTGCTAGCAGGCAACACAAAGTATGATAAAAGAGTAAACAGTGAGTTTTAATTAAAAGCTCCCTTGGACAGACACAAAACACACATCACACAAGACATCAAAGACCAAGGCTCACTTGTTTTCCTTCAGAATCAAGCACAAGATCAGAAGTCCTTATACCCGATACCTTTAGCATCTTAAGAGCTAAAGGGCTCTGGTAAGGTTATTGGGAAACCAACCAACAGGAACATGATATTCGATACCTTGAGCGAGTGAGTGAGTGAGTGAGTGAGTGAGTAGGCTGAGTGTGGACTAAAGCGTGCGTTTGTGGTGATGTACATCTCCTTCACTATTGTCTGACAAGCAAGTGGAAAATTCCCCATCATTTTCTCTTGTCACTTACTGTGCGTCACTTCTGTGGGGTTTTACAACAGTTAAAATCTAAATAATGGGATTCAGTCATTTCATTTTCAGGGAAAGTTTTCAAGATGTTTGTGAGCGCCCCTCTCAGTACACGCAAAAGCCAAGTATAATCTTAATACAGTTGAACAGGAAGTACTGTGTGTAGCAGCCATACAAACAGTGAGAAGCAGGAAGCATTATGAACTACTTCCCGACATTGACCTCAGAATAAAATAGCTCAACAATCTTTTTTTGCTATACATGTCTTTATCTACACTAGGCTACTGAGACGCATTGCAATCATTCAGCTACTTTTTCTCTGCTGTTCTTGTTTGACATCAAATGCCAGACAGACATGGGCACACAGATGAAGAAAAAAATATATTTGCAAACTGCAACAAAGAAAAACTGTTCTTTACCTGAAAGTGCCAGTGGAAGAGAAAAAGGTATAAAAATATGAGACATCTCATATTTTCACTACTATCTCACTAACAGGCTTGACCACTGCCTAAGTGGGCTAGTTGAGGTCAGTCCCACTCCATCTTTTAAAGCAATTTGAAATGTTTTTGCAGCAACAAGTAATCTTAATTAACTGCAAGATTTAGTTAGGCTTGGCTATGTTTTGCTTGTTGTCTGAACTCAACAGGTGTAGCCTACACTTTCAGTCATCTGTTTTCTTCTTCCACTGCATATTTTCCAATCTTATTTCACATTAGGCTACACAACATGTTCATAAAAACAAAAACAACCTGACAAGTGTAATGCCAAGCTGTTGTGTTTTTCTGTCCTGAACATGTCCATTTATGTCTCGTACATGTAGCCTAATCTTACTGGAA
Source organism: Sardinella tawilis (assembly GCA_030264315.1). NCBI lineage: Eukaryota > Metazoa > Chordata > Actinopteri > Clupeiformes > Clupeidae > Sardinella > Sardinella tawilis. The sequence goes on along the minus strand of JASCQY010000057.1, from coordinate 780,851 downwards.
ACAAAACAGACTGCAAATCCTGCTCTGCACAACAGTTAACAAAGTTTTAAGTCATCACAAAAGGGCGCAGGATTACAGTATTATGTGTCTGGAACGTTCGGAAATTACTGTACATATTTATTGGAGAATGGTTGTGCATTTCACATCGCGTGGTACTTGAGAATTCACAAAGAAATAAATACAATAACAAGAGGAAACCACTCCACCCAAATAGTAAACACAAACAAAATGCAGTGAAAACATAATAATATAAGCTGAAACAAAATAAAACTATTTTAGTTTGGCCTCTAGGCTTTCCCCACTGAGTGCAAACACAAACTGGCTTTGAAATTACGGTGCACGAGGAAGAGTTTTAATTGTCGCAAACAAAATTGCTGGCGTGAAAAATGTCCAAAGGAAACATTTCCGACTACAGAATTATAGTTTCACTTAGCAAGACAGCTAGCTTCGCAATGTTTACACTAATATGTCATGTTTGACCACCACATTATATCGACAAAATGAGGACTTTAACGCCATTTCAGAGTATTCTTTGTGTCTACTGGGTCATCATCTGAAAGAAGGGGCATCTTATTATGTGTTAGCTTGCTTAATAGGAGAAAACATGAGATTAGCAAGGATAGCCATCTCAACGCATTTAAATACGGAACGTGAACCCGACAAGGACTTCGAATTGTTTTCATATCAATTTGTGGAGCTCTCCTAAAGTGTGTGATTCGTCATCACAAAAAACAAACTACAGTTACCCAGAGGTTGTATGAAATTATTAATTCCTTACCCACTCGCAGTCGGTTTGCCCCTCAACGTTGTGACAGCAGAAACAGGGTTCTTTCGACGCGCTTTGCGCATGCTCCAGAACAGCCCTCTACTGGAGGTAAAACTAAATATTAGATGGGACTTCAGCAGGTGTGAACGACGATGGGAGTACTATAAGGGGGCGAAGAAAATGAATAATAAATGTTTAAAAATGAAGTTTTGCCTATGTTCATCAAGCCAGATACTTCTGAGAAATAATTATTTAATCAGCAGGCCCACGCTTTTCATATTACAATAGAAAGTATGCCCAGCCAATGCCAAAAACATTGCCAGTGGCCTGGCTCAAGTTGCGTGCAAATTAACAGAATAGTCTAGGCAGACGTGAAGCATGCGTGAAATTGGGGTGCGCATGGCCTGCATTCCATTACAGATAATGTAATATAGCCTAACTTTGCATTGTTTTTCAGTAAACCTCCTGAATAAAGTGTATGTGATGCACCACCGAGGAAGTCTTGCCTGCTATAACCATAACCATTACATTGATATTTTATGCCTAAGTTTTAAATATAGGCCTATGCAACTGTCTATTTGCCAATGCTATTTTGTGCCATAATAATAGACTAATAAAACAAAGTATTTCCCTCATTCCAACACCTTTATTAAGTGTTTTTTTTTCTTCTTCAGTATTTGCTCAACAGGTCAGCCCAAGAAGTTGAATTTGCCATTTGCGGTGTTAGAACATTGTCATTAGGCAATTTAGTAGGCTACAGCCTGTTATTCTACCCCAAGCTCAATCAAATTGATGAAGTGGATGAAATAGTGTTGACAGAAAATCAGCCAGGTTGTAAATTGATTAGGTAAGTTAAAGTGTATGCCACAGAAACAGTTTGTGCAAATGTCTTAGCCTAGATCAGTAAAATCATATTAACTTGTCTTTTTCCTCCCGCAGAACCAGTCTGATGGTTTTCACACTCCATGTGTTTCAAACATTTTATTTTATCTCATGCTCAGTGAAAAGAAATCTGTTAGCATGGCGTACGCCAATGTGTAGGCTATGAAATGTACATGTACTTCAATCATTGTGAGACATACACTGTATTCATTTGAAGACTAAACATAGCCTATTGAAACATGGTTACAATGGGGGTTTTCAACATATAATCATGCACATCTGACTGTGTGTGTGTATGTGTGTGTGTGTGTGTGTGTGTGTGTGTGTTGGAATATTGACTACAGATTCACGTCTTGGACCACTTTGACTTGAAGCAAAGCCTCCTGCTCAGCATGCAGATGCTAGCCAGAGGGGTAAGCCCTGTGCAGATGCCCAAGTAAATGAATAAAGCAAACTCATTTATCGACACATCAAATGAGGGGAACAAACAGACAAGACAGAAAAAAAGACAGACAGACAGAGAAGTTGAGGGATGCTCACAAAGGCATGAAAAAGGACAGATGGTAGTGTAGAGGAAGTGGCGGGGGGCAGCTGGGGGATGAGGGGTGGCTGTGTGGAGTGGGGTCAGTGGGAGGGGCGGGAGGGGGGATTTGGGGAAGTCCATTGGGACTTGAGAGTGAGATAGCAAGGTCCTCACTGAGTCTCCTGCCATGCCATGTTTTTATGCCATCTAGAGCCCCCATTCTGAGCGGAGCTCAGTGGAACTGCCAGCGTTGCACCGCCTGAGGCTCTTCCTGCCCTGGCGGTAGGACATCCTGGGCACAGACAGGTGGCACATCACTGCTATGGCACCAGCAGTAGCAGCAGCTGGCAGCAAGTCTTTTAAAACAATATCCTGGAATGGGCTATTGGAATGCGCACTGACATTGGATATACAGCTTCAGGGGTTACCTTCAGGTGGGGAACAGAGAGAGAGAGAGTCCATATTAGTCCATATTCAAGCTCTGTGTTTAACTTGAGTGGAAAAAGTGTTACCTAGCCATAGGAGGGCTATGGATTCTGTGACTTGTGACTTGTCTTGTATTTCCTTATTACTCCGGTTGGAACATGCTCTTGTTGGAACAAATTGTATTTGATTTGTGTCTTGTGTAATTGAAAACGGAGTCTTTCAAAAACAGAGCAATGGAATCCTCAAGAGACCCTGTTCCCTCTCACAGTCTCTCTGGCTTTTAAGTTATTAATTCTTTTGGATTCTGTTGCAATCTGTGAGTTTCCATTTCTTTTAAACAGCAAAGGTGGCATGAAACTGTGTTTCGCAGTCAGACTTTCAAATAATCACCTCTCCCATTGTATATCTTTGAAAGGTTTTTGGGGCCATATATTGCGTTGTGTACAGTTACTTGTATCATTGCAAAATAATGGATTTGCTCTCTATTGAAAATTCTGTTCAGTCTTTGCTGTACAACAATCAGTCTCAGTGCATGAGAGCATACTGTCAACCAGACATCATTTTCCCATTATGTTGTTACCAGCTGCCAAAAGTCTCTCAATCTCTCATGGTATGATTACTGAGTTATTCATCACTGTGGATGTCTAAAAAAGATACTGTATCTTAAAGTGCCTCTTAAGTCTGCACAGCAGACCATCTTTCTCCCTTTTACTCAGCTAGTGAAATTGTTAGTAAATTGATGATCTTAGTACAGTAAGCATGCATAACTGTAGATTGGGCAGATTAGATTTTGCTCCCTGCAAAACAAATAAAGAAAAAATAAATTGGACCCAACTTTCATATCCAACTAACACCTTTTTTATTATTATTATGATTAAAGTAGTATGAAATACAGCATCTCGTAGAGGAGACATATATCTGAAGAAAAAAACTGCCAATGCATATCACAACAAACCAACAAACCAACCAATAGCAGACTTGGTATTGGTAGATACTGTCAAAGCTTGGGCTTGCGCTGGGTAGAAACTGCAAGGTGAAGAGACTATAGGCTAACGCCCCAATGAAGGATGATGGCTTACTGTGCTGTATGTGAGTTTAATGTCACTTTCTCACAGTTCCCCCCACATCTGAGTATTAGTAGTTCTTGATGCCCCCTTTAGTGTGTCAAGGGAGATTTGTATCTGGTTTAAAGAGCAGTTGAGAAAGACTGCCAAGACAAGTCAAAATATTACATAACCTAAAAACAGTTCAAAAACAGTATCTCTGATGTGCACTGAGATTTGTGTTGTATATGGGGGAGAGTCTTGTTTTGTATAGTGTGTATTTTCTTTCATGTTTAAGTAAAGCAATAGGGGTAGCAGGTGGGATGTAAAATCAAATCAAAAGATGATGGTGCATATGGCTGTGCTCAGTTTTTGAAACAGTGTTTCGGCATGCCAAAAGCTAAGCTTTTAATGTTACACACTGAGGACATGTGCAGCCTTTTCACATTTTCTCTACCACCTACCCGACCCTCTCCCGCTTTGTGAGTGTGTACTGTATGTGTGTGTGTGAGAGGGGGGGGAGAGAGAGACATCTTGATTATGGAGAGAGAGGGAGGACTGTGAGAGGGGGTGGAAAGAGTTTACGTGACATGACATGACTGTCTTTTGTGTATTGGGGATGTGTCTCAAAGCATTTGGAAGACATGTCTGTATTTTCCAAAGAGGTTCCAAAGCAATATACCACTTCAGAAGCTAGCTTCAGGCAGTAGCTGAGAGTATAAGAACAACGATAAAACATGAATGAGAATAATGATAGAATAATTATTGGCTGCCAGTATCATTCTGAAACCAGAACCTTTGTGTTGGCAGGCAATTACAGGGAAGGATAAGACATCTAAAAGATATTTTTAACATTTTTTTAACATTGTTAGACCTAACAGGCATGCTTTAACATGAAAAAACAGGGTGATGTCTCAAGGTTTCAAAGGTTGTTTCTTGTCTTGTTTATCCGTAGCTGATAACCAAGCTAATTAAAAGAATCCAAGCTCTTTCCTAAGTTATTGTTCCTGCCATGTGCCTATGTAGTTTTCTTATGTGTGTGCTTTACCTTATGAAGACTAATCAGGCACTGAGAATCAGGATCGAGGAACCTTTCAACCACATTGTATGCACTTGCACATTTTGGCACCAGGGGGCGATGTAACGTCACTAGAATGCTGCTTTGACTGGAATATTTATCCCCAACATTGTCTCACACCCAGAGCAAACAACAAGTAGCAACCGTTGCATCAAGTTATAGCCACTGCATCAATGTGCTTAGAATATATAGCCTGATAAATTGTGCGATCCACAAAAACTGTATAGCCTTTTTTGGCCCAATTACAGCATCACTCTCAGACTTCTCTAATGTGAGGCCACAGAAATGTTGTGGCATCAGATTCGATTTGATTAACCTGATATAATGGTGCATCTGTGCCAGAATATGACTTCAGATGGATCATGTTATTACTGAAGAGGCATAGTCAGGAACTGAGTGACAATGCAAAGTCAATTTTAATCCAAAGGTTTACCAGACCATACCAGACAAACAATCTGTAGGGGGCAGTAGTTCGACATGAACTAGAATCTTTCAATTTACAGGGATTAGTGTATCTTTCAATAGGATCCCAGATTTTGTTATCACATTGCTGTAGGCCTATAGTATATGCCCCTATATTGACATCTTTAGCCTAATATTTCTGACAGTAATGTGGCCTACGCTGTGTGGTGACTCACTGTGTTAGAGAGAAGCATTATTGCATCTGATAGGCCTACTAAAAAGGCCGCTCTGAGAGTTTAAGTATAATTTGAAGTCCAAGTGCCAGTTGTTTTGTGTCTGATTTTTGTTTTGGTGTTAACTTGTTGAAACACATGCAATGGAAGTGTTACAATGTCATATTTACTTTAATAAAGCTATTTACAGTGTTTCACATTTTAAGGGGGTTAAAAATGGACGAAAAATCCCACAATTGTGATTTCATACATTGAGTTTTGGATTCAATTAGAATGCAAAGAGAGCCAAGATGTAGACAGTGGTATCAGAAACAACTGTGCTTTCTGTCTCTCTCTCTCTCTCTCTCTTTCTCTCCCCTCATTCTCTCTGTGTGTGTGTGTGTGCGTGTGTGTGTGTGTGTGTGTGTGTGTGTGTGTGTCTGTGTGTATGTGTGTATGTGCTTTGTTGTGGATGAAAGTATGTGGGAAGAACTTGGGTGGATATCATGTTTCTTTGC
>JASCQY010000057.1:725818-737340 GCA_030264315.1 Sardinella tawilis | reverse complement strand
GATACCTATCGACAGCACTCGGCAGTCTCAGACAACAGAGCTTCGGTTTGATTCACTCCGGAGAATTCCTTTAAACTTACACTTAAACACTGATTTTCACTTTACTGTACATCAGCGTTCTTTAACCATTGGTTCTACCAAAACTCGGTAGGACCAATCACAGCGCTGTCTTTGTGGAGTCATTATGTGGGCTTAGCATGATGGTGCATAAAACAACTAAGATGGCTGTGATTGGTTGTAGCGCTTTCCTACTGCATGCAGAGGCAGTTTGAAAGACAACCACTGATTTCCCCCCGAGGATTGAGCCCCGTCTATCGGACACTTTGATACGTTAGTCTGAGAGAATGAACACCTTGGCTGTAAATGGTTTGCCTCGAGTGAAAATAAATTTTATCTCTGCCTCTCTCTTTTATTGCCTTTCTGCTGTAGCTGCATGGCCATAACTTCCCTGTAGCCATACGTTTTGTTTGTGCTGTACAGTAGATCTCTTTTTTTTTTTGCTGGTATGTTATCTTAGATTTAAAAAGTCAGCCTTGAGCTACATCTGTGTACAGTAGTTGACTGGGCTTAACATATTAAAGGATTTCCTGGAAATAGGGACTCTCTTGTTAGTGGCAAATGAATATAATCACACAGTAGATCAGTTACAGTAGGAAATCATAAAATCATTGTGTGGGATTTACATTCACTGACTCGTGTTTTATTTAAGAAAGTCCATCCCGTCATGAAAAACGCCGCATTAATGCGAACTTTACCACAGCACAGGTACTGATCACTGTAAACGTTGAGTCTTTGTTACTCTACATAATTAGACCGACCTCGCAAATGCCGCAGTGGGAGGGAGAGGTCTGATTTTACTTCCTTGAAACCAAAACAGTGATTTTGAATCACTGCCTAGCTGACATTGAACCACTTCACCATGTGCTGTCAAGTAAAATGAATGACTAAGCTTGTGTGAGCCATTTATTAAGACTGCACTTAGGCACCAGGGAGAAAAAAAATGTAAGCCTCTCTCCACCCCCAACCCCCCCTCCCTTTACCCCCACCCTCCTAAAACACCACCCCCAAAAAAGCCCCAACCCCAAGGTCTAGGAGGCAAAGCGGAGATTGACCTAAATCTCTGTGTGTCTGGCGGGGTGCCCTGTACTGTAAGCCCAGGCGGGCGTAGTGATTGATGGTGGTGTTGTTTGTGTGGCGCCCACAGGTCCCCTGCTTTCTGATCTCGCACGTGAGGAAGATGAGCGAGGCGTCGGCCCAGAAGAAAACGCCCAGCTCCGACAAGAGCAAGAGGAAGCTGCTGAGGAGGCGGCACACCGAGAGGGAGAAGGAGAGGAGCGAGGTATGTGTACAGTATATACTGTACTGTATACAAACACACACACACACACACACACACACACACACACACACACACACACATCTACAGTGGGAGAGGGAAAGGAGTAAGGCACGTGCACATGTGCGCCCCGCCACCCACGCATGCACACCACACACACACACCCAACACACACACACACACACATACACACTCATACTCACTCCCACTCCCACACACACTTGTAATCTGCCACATGTTTTCACAAGGACACACACACACACACACACATTCTCTCTCATTATGAGTTAGTTAGTTTATGAAGGCCCCAGTGGCCCACACTCGAAAAAGTAGTGATGGAAGCCAGTCAAACTTGGCCCCAGTCACATGCAGTGGTCAGGAATGCAGCTCAGCTCAGGTAATGAGGTTAGTAGTGGTCATTAGTGAGCCAAACCAGCTGTTTCCACTCTGGTCCGTCAGGCAGCCCGGCAGAGACACATTACAGTGTCACACAGCAGGAGGGGGGCAGTGTGATGTGCAGGGTAGAGCCAGCAAGATTATCTAAAACAAACAAACAAAAAAAACCCAAAGTCCCCTGGACTGCAGCATAACTGCTTAAAACATTGTTTTTTTTTTTTTTAGAATACCCCAGAAGGAAGATTTCATTTTCTTAATACTACTTATCTTATCGAGTTTTTTTTTTCCCAAAGCAGTGGGTGTCTCTAATTAAATATACATGTAAATAAAATGATATATTAAAATACAAATGGCATGAGGGGGGTTGTTTGTGTGTGTGTGTGTGTGTGTATGCTGAATGTCACTAACTGGATGTGGCCTCTCTTTAGCAGCTTACTGACCTTCGGGATGGAGTCATCAGGGTCCATGCTCCCCTGCACGCCAAGGTTTCCATGGCGATACAACTGGACAGCAAGACAAAGGCACGGGATGTCATGGCGCGCTTTGACTACGAGAACGGGTCAGTAAAGTACTGCCACTGTAACGATTACCATGGAGATGGTGTCACTATAGTAATGTGCTGTGAGGTTTTATGGTCTGAGCTACTGTGTGTTTTTCTTGTTTAAAGAAACTTTATTTTTCTCTCAATTTAGGCGGGGGACCCTTAGCACTAATCGGAAACAGAAACAATTTCTGTTTGAAGTCGGAGGAAACATAGGTATGTATTCTGAATAATGAGACACACTTAAATGAGACACACTCACTTAATGAGACACACTGAAACACACACACACACACACACACACACACGGTTACTTGACACTCTGTGCTTGCTGACACTGACTTGGACCCTTATGTTATTCTCAGGGGAGCGTTGTCTGGATCCCGAGACCCCTCTGCTGAACGTGTACAGAGCCAACCCGCACTGCGAATGGGTCTTAAAACAAAGGACAACCTGAGCCGAAGGCCGCCCGCAGCACTCAGGAACGTGCTGGAATGACAAAACAACAAAAGTGTTACATGTGGAGCCACCTACTGGTCAACCTCTGAAATGAACTCGGATGTGTGGACAGAGGAGAACCGTTGCTCTGGACCTGCTAACCGGTCCGGACAGAACTGTGTGTGAAAACAGGAACACACAAATACTTGTGAGAAATGTGGCAGAGGTTTGGACCTGACCTGGCACTGATGACTCACACACTCGCACACTCAACCCACACACACACACACACACACTCACACACACACACACACACACACATACACACCACCTGAAGGATTTTGGCTTCTTTTGTTTTGCGTCCAAGCCTTTTTAGTGTTGGAAGGAAGGAATTTCCAGCTTATCTTCCCCAGACAATAAAAGGAAAGAAAAAGACTAATCTGGTTTGGGGGGCACTGTGGCATTTTCGACATGCGTCGTATCAGAACTTGACCGACAGAAATGTTTTAAAAAGAAAAAAAAAAAAACCCTACAATGCTGGCCATTGGGAGTCTTCTTAAGTTTCAGTGCCAACACGGGCCGACAGGTGCAATAGCCCTCTCCACTATTTCTGTTACCAAGCCAAGGCGTTGGCAACCAACCATGTTTACCACTCTTTCACTCCAGAGCCCCAGAGAAGTGTATAGAGAAAACAACAACAACAACAAATGTACATATGATATTTATACCACTAATTTATCCAACCTTTTTTTATCATCATTTATGTACCATGTTAAACCACCACTTTTGTACTGTTTTTTTTAACGAGCTGCATGTGTGTATCTAAAGCCATTAGAACCTATCACGCTAGTTTGTTAAGTCTGTGCTGTATGTCTGACTGTTTGAATTTAAAAGATGAAAAAATGTTTACCTCTGCTGAAACAAATGAAGGAAGCTTAACGCAGCTTAATGTTGGCCCTGGAATGGCGAATGCACACATTGCTCTGATGTAACCTACCTGTGGATCTGACCACAAGTCAACACTAATTCAACCTTAAACTGACGTTCACTAGTGTGACTCATATGCACAGGGACACACACACCCACCCACACACACACACACACACACACTAAGAAAGACACTGATTGCCTTCCAACTGCCACAGCCCCGAACAATGCTCTGAATATCAACTTCGCATTCAAGAAACTGCAATGGGGAGCTGAAATTGTGATGCATATTTGGCATGTCAGTCAAACTGGCATCTGTCAACTCTGGATGGGGGCCTTTGGGTCACGTTCATATAGTATGATGACCTGCTACATGGTCCCTGAACTGCCAATGAACTAAAGCTCTTTAGTGTTGTGTAGTATGGCGCTTTGACTCTCATACCTGCAGCAGTTGCATTGACCTGTAAAAGACTGCTTTCATAGCCTGCAATGCTCAGGAATAGTATTGCTCTATCACTATTATTTTGTGATTTTTTTTCCCTCAGTGTAGCAAAAAAGAAAAGTTTTTTTTTGTAATGTAAAGGATGTTGTGTATAATGTACTCCGAAGTGTGCTCCATACAGCTGAGAACTTTGTACTATTTTGTTTTATATCATCATATATACCACTGCCAACAATAATTAAGTTTGCCTTCAATCAACAACTGCTCTGATCTTGTGAAATCCTATACTATATCATGGACTACAGCATTAAATGAATACATTGAGAGAGACACGAAAAATCTAACATATACAGAATTGATTCTGTTTTTTTTTTCTCTCTCTCTCTTTCTCATGCCCTTTGTTCATTCAGCAACTATGTACTCTTTGAAATATAGCTGTGTAACAGATTGCTGGATTTAAGAGGCAATGTGCTGTTTTTCTGAGAACTGCGAAATGTCATTTGAGAACGGCTTCCAGTAAAGTGCATAAACGTGACTCACTGACAGACTTCTGTCCCTGCTGCTGTCACTGTCGGCCACAGACGGTGGCAATGGCATGCTTAATGGTTATTCGCTCTCTCTCATGCTGGTGATGGATGGCGATAACGTGACCGGACGTGATTGAGAAGGCTTTTTTTTCGCTCCATAGCCACCCGGGTTTTTCTTTGCTAACCTTCAGAAATATTTAGAGCAAGTCAAGCAAGACGAGTCGTGATCAATCATGCAGAGGGGTTCTTTGACACAGTTCTTAAATGGCATTATCTATTTGAGACAATTACAGAATGCTGTTAAACAAGAGCATTACTGTTGGGGACCTTCCTTCATTGTTTATTTTCTGGAGAGGGTAATAATTAAGTCTCAAAAGAGTGAGTCATGTCACGAATGCCGTTGATTAGAAAAGCTGTGAGCATACAGTACAACAGCAACGCAGTCATTCTTAAGCGAGTGATGAAAAGCTAGGTGTGCTTGCTTTTACACTTGACGTGTTTACAACACCTGATCTTGCACATCTGTCTCCCAAATACTCCCTCCATTATACGCCCATCATCACCCAGCACCACCATGGATCCACGCAAAGGAAGAGTAAATGAGTTTGAGGAAAGATTGTTGACATTGGCGCTCAGCAGACAAACAAATTCCAGCCCTCACTTGCGTGCTCTTGACGCAACTTGTTGATTGGTTGGTGTTGTTTACGACTTGGGGCCAAGCCGCCATGTACAGCAACAGGGACTTCCAACGGCAAGAGTAGAACATACAGCTAGAGGACTGAGGGGAGCTGAATTTGACACCATCAGAGATTGTACATATAAAGCTTGAGTGTAATGGACACCTCCTCTTGGCTCAAGGGCCCACGTTTAATCTCAGTAAGCTGCACAAGAAGAAGTAGTAGAAGTAGCGTACTACCTATTATTACTACTAGGCCTACTAGCAGTAGCCTACTAGCAGTAGTATTTGTGCACACAGTAGTGCAGGTACAAGTATAAGCCTGACAGAGGTCTGATCATGGTCTTCACCTCATGGCAATAGGCAGTATACAATAGCTGAGGATGTTTTTCTCTAACAGTTATTGATGGACTCATCAATTTAGATAGAACAGAATCAATGACAATTGCACCTCTAATGGCTTTTGTGATTTATTTTGCTGGTGACAGCAGCCTTAGGAAAACACTTAACTGGGTTTGTTAGAATATATCTCGGGCCATGACTTTATTATAAAATCAACAAATAGATCAATAGTTACAAAGACAATTTCCTGAGAATTTTGTTGCATTTATTGCATTGACATGATTCTTAAGACGTACAGTAATACATGGAAACTTTCAAAAACGTTGAAATACTATTGACTTTTCCAAACTTCATATAGACATTCACTAACGTCCATGTTTCAATTGAACATTCAAAACATATTTTAGACAAACAGTAATTAAAAACATTTTTTTCCCAAAATAAAAAAATTAATTATTTAAAATTTTATACAAAACATTATACACTGAGAGGTACGGAATGTTCCGTGGGCCAGGAAAGGAAGGGAAAAGGGAGGCTGGGAGGGATGACCTAAGCGGTCCTTCCGGGACAGGAGTTGGGAGAGACTCCGTGGAGGAGGAACGCTGATCCAAAGTCCAACACGTCAGTCACATGACCTTTGTAAACACGCAGGTTGCGCATGCAGCCTTGGAACGCCGTCCTGGTGGTCAGACAGTTTTGCTTGACGTCAGCTGTGAGCGAGGAAGAGCAAGAGAGAAGTTAGAGGTTGTCAGCATCAAAAGGGGAACATACAGTAACGAATCGAGGAAGGAATTTTAGGAAAATATGTACATGCAGTATAAATACTGTATTATGGATGAATATTATGTTTAAAATAATATATCTGCTTTATCTGATGCCTGAAAAGCAGTGTAAACACCTGTGAACATCCACAGGAGGGAGTACAGAGATAGTTTGCGAGAGAGAGAGAAATGAGAAACGGAGAGAGAGAGAGAGAGAGAGAGAGAGAGAGAGAGAGAGAGAGAGAGAGAGAGAGAGAGAGCGAGAAAGAGAAGTACACTGTTCTCTGTTCCCCATACCTGGATATCCACCCACGTAGATGGGGTTTTTGGTCTCGGCTGAGGTGGAGGAGAGGTAGGGGTTAGATGTGGTGACGGTGAGGCCGTCCACGGTGACGCTGATGCTGTTTTTGAACTTCTTGGCCACCACTGTGTGCCAGCGCCCATCACAGAACCAACGGCTGCTCCTCGAGGAGGCTGAGATGCGGCCGGCCCCATTGTTTACATTAAATACCACCTGCACACAAACACATACACACACACGGTTATGATAACAGATTCAACAAATCTAGACATGATGCAGAAAATAAATCATATTTTGGTACACAATTTTAAAATTTCAAATAATCAACTCATAGTTTTGTATGTTACTTCACAAACTATTTACAAATGTACTAACATTGCTACATATTTCATTTATGACATTTATGACATTTATTGAGAATGATTACCTGTCCATTGACCAGCTCCAGGCCGATAGCATCTATCTTGGCACTGCTGACTCCTAGCAGAACCCCGTCCAGTCCAGTGGAGCGGAACTCCAAACTCACAGTCACATCTGAGCCCACATTATAGCCTTCTTTCACTGAGGACACAGAGAGAGAGAACAGAGCGAACATCAAATATCTGTACAAATACTCCTTTAATTTTAACACAGGGAATAAAAGACACACTGCATTGACGCAGGGAATACTGATTAGAGGACGAAGACCATGTCTCTGCCACTGACAAAGAGAGAACATTCTGGGATTCCAAAGCCATTCTCATGGTATACAGTATAGACAATAGTATTATGGTATACAGTATAACAATTTAGCTACAGTACATGTATTACTAAGTGTGCATCATAGTATGCAAATGAGCTACCATCATAGGCAAATTTTGAGGACAGGACTTCTGACCAATGTCATCACTAATCATGGATGGGTAAAATACAGTGTACAACTTTCTGACCAAGACAGCTATACAATAGCTTTTTTTTATGCACAACTGGCGAAGAAACTGCTTTCATTTCACTGCATTCTTTACATCAGTAATCATATGCATGTGACAAATAAACTCCTTGTATCCTTGTTTTCCTCAAATATAGTAAATATGTTTGTCTGCTTTTGTATGACTGGACATCCACTAGTGCTCTGAAGTTGTACTTGTACCAACCGAATGCTGCGTATCCGCTGCCGTTTAAGAAGGTGCCCTCCTGTGCTGAGCTGAAGCAGTGCCCAACGCCATGAGATGAGAGCGGCCTCTTCATATTCATCTTGCCGTTGTTCAGCATCACGCCCTGAACGCAGCCCGCCAGGCTATGGGTTACCTGAGTCAGAGAGGACCACAGGGCGGGTTACATAACGTACAGCCAAGACACACACACACACACACACACACACACACACACACACACACACACACACACACACACACTCCGATGGCACTACTACTACTCCACGGAGATTCACTTTCAGACTGGACAAGTGCAAAGGTCTAGCTGCATTAATGTTTATCAAATAGGCCATGTGATACAACAAAACAAACAAATATACAACAAAATAAAATAAAATAACATAAATAACATACCAATAACAAATGAAATGCATTAACTGGTTGATTTGACAACATGCATAAAAATATTTATAATGACCATAAATGACCATGAAAATATTGTTTTCATTATTATTATAATAAATACAATATTTAAAAAATGAATGAATTAATATTGATGCATAATGACCATTTTCAATATGACTAAGCCGTCCAAATGACTAAACTGTCCAGTGCGGTAAAACATATTTGCACTTTGCACTAACAGTGTAGCACACTTCACATAAACAGCAGATGTGTCTGAGGGGGAGCTACAGAAGCACACATACGTTTCCGATCCTCCTGGCGGTGTATGTGGTGGGCAGGCCTCCCAGGTAGAGCTTGCCTTCCACGTCCAGAGTGTGGCCCTTCACGTGAACCCGAGCAGACTCCTCTGTGTCAACGCTGATCGTCACACTCTTCTTGCCAAAGTCTGTCTTTACCTGCACACACACACACACACACACACACACACACAAAACATTTTAGTTCAATCTTTCAATTTAGATATGCAGGTGTAAAACAACATATACTGTACACATAAATAGAGAAAGAAATAGAAACAATGTTTTAACCCGATTCAAGAAGGAAAGGTAAAACAATGTTTGCACTATAACATAAGAGTATTACAATGTGAGGCTATATTTGTCCCTAGTGTTGTCACCAATGGCCCGTGTAAGAGTGTAAACGTCATTAGGGCAGGGATGAAGTCATTAGAGGCCATGGCAGCCGTGACTCACTGTGTGCCAAAGGCCGTCGGTAACAAGCTTAGGTAGGGTGGCAGTGGCGGGGCCTTTGCCCAGGTCACAGGTGAAGAACAGGTGCCCACCCAGCACCTGCAGCACGGCGTAGTCCTGCTGGTTGGCATTGGCCATGTAGAAGAGCACGCCGCTGCCAGTGAATGTGCGCACAGACAGCTTCACAGAGAAACTGCAAGAAACAAAGATAAAATAAACGTTTAGCACGATTGCCAATGCCAACAGAGCACATTATACAAGCAAAGCAGGAGCTGACCGGACCCCATTTCACTGCTCACTTACGCAAGTGAGAAACAAATTTCTTGAATCTTGAGGAATAGCCAACGCTAAAATGTTAGCACTTGATTTTACTTGATAGCACAGATCTTTTCAAAAACCAAATTATGATAGAACATATAAAGATGTACAGTATATATACAATGTATATATATATATATACATATATTTTTAAAAAAAAAAATAACATATAATTATAAATTTATAAAGCATGTGTCCACGCACAGACAGACACACACATGCACCACTGGTGTTACTCTCATGTTTCTGAACGATATAAAGAAGATTACATTGATCCTGAGCTACATTCACTGTTCTCCATTCATACTTGATGGAGTACATGCATGTGTAGCGATGTGTAAAGACAGGCCCTAAATCAGTGAATGACTACATTGGCCGATACTGGCGGGCCCAGAGGAGACTCTGCTTCTGCTGCATGTGCTTATTGTGTGTGAAACTCCATCAGTACATGAATAAGACATGAGTAAACAAAGAGAAGGAAAGAGAGAGAAAGAGAGAGAGAGAGAGAGAGAGAGAGAGAGAGAGAGAGAGCTGAGCCTGGAGACTCTGATGTAATGGAGACGCAAAGGGAGGTAAGAAATCAGGCCATTACCTAATGAGCGGCCATTAAATATTCACTGTTTTTCGTGTACTTCTCGTGTCGTGAAATGAGTTATAAAGCACAAGGACTATAAAACAGCCGCCGAGTGATGAGGAGCTAAACCCGCCAGTGAGATGATCGCTGTGATAATGATGAGGTGTTTTTTTTTTTCAATGCTTGGTCTCTGGCAGCGGCAGTAAGAGGATAACCGATGTCTACTGCCAGTACAATTATAGTGGATTAGAGCAATAGCGTTGCAGTGTCTGGGGGTAAATGTCATTTACATCGTCATGACCCCCACAGCACACACATGTCATACTACAGATGACTCTGGACAGTTTTTATTTTCCAGTAACACTGGCTGCTCTCCAGATAAAAAAAGAAAAGCTCATATCCTCAACAACCATAATAGGTTCTTCTCCTATCGGATGACTTGACAAACGAGTCTTTGAGGCATTCCTGGGGTTTTTATTTTCTCCAAATATGGCCTTGTTGTGCCGGACGGAGCCCCAGGGGTGTGCGGTGAAAGGGCTGCGTGGAGGGGGTTTGGGAGGTTCTGGCGGGTGGTGAATCATGGTGGATCACCGAGGTTCAGCTCACCTCGATCTCACTGTCCTGTTCTTGAACGGAAGGACCATGTGGCTGTTCCTCGAGAGTCCGAACTGGTGCGATTCCGCAAGAGTCGTCGTGTCATCCATGGCAGCACACTGAGAAAGAGAGAAAGTGAGAGAGAGAGAGAGAGAGAGAGAGAGAGAGAGAGAATATTAGATCGAAACACTCAGACACTTGCGATCATGGGAGCCAGAGTACGTTTCATACGGAAGAAAATGAAAAGAATGAGTCATCCCATTTCTCACTAATTAATCACTCAGGCAGCCAAAGAATGCAACTCAGTCATCATCACACAGCCAAAGAATGCTGCTCGAATGTTATTAAGAAATAATGAAAAATGTTTTTAGTGACCCTTTGCTACATGTATGAAAGATTCTTCTGCTCCCAAGAACTAAGGCATCACGGAAGATTATTGTGACAACAAGGTTTGATATGCCACACTACGGGTGTGGACAGATATAGGAGTTGGTGTAACACTATATCCACAGTCCACACACATAACACCTTTTTATCTTTAGTGTCTGATGTAAGGTATTTTTGTTGTGGGGTGTGTTGACATTGCATAGATAGGTACTTAGATACTACTATTAGATACTATTAGATACTATTATAGTAGATACTATCCACTTTCTAGAGAAATTCAGTAATGTAGTGGCATCGTATCGACACACAGATATAAGGATACATAATTAATTACATACACCATGAAAGAAACTATAAAAAGCGAAACATCAGAGGTTGTGCTTTGTGTGCTCTGCTTACAGAGGTAGATCCTGGTGTGATGGCACTGAGCTCGTTGGGAGGGGTTTGGGGTGGTCTGATTGGCTCAGGTGTGGGTTCAGCCTCCAGGTCGTCAGGCAGGACCACCCGCTTGGGTCGTTCTTCCAGCAGGCAGCTGTCCATGTCCACTCCTTCATATCGCACAGCGCTGGACAGGTCCAGCAGTCTGAGGAGAGACAGGGAGAGAGAGAGAGAAAGAGAGGGAGAGAGAGAGAGAGAGAGAGAGAGAGAGAGAGAGAGAGAGAGAGAGAGAGAGAG
>JASCQY010000057.1:708661-718661 GCA_030264315.1 Sardinella tawilis | reverse complement strand
ACACCCAACCTAGAAGTAATTGCAACAGAAATTATTTTTGTTGTATTAAGTTCCTGAAACCCTCCCCTATCACATACTAAAAGTCTAGAAAAATCTAAGTGGTGGAACATTGTCAAAATTGGCATCATTTGTGCATAGGTCAACTTTAAGCAGTTTCACTGAACTGTTATATTAGAGATGCTGGCAACATTTTTAGATGTAAAATAATTTTATAATATCCTTTATGGTTACCGTGGCAACCGTCAAACTTTTAACAAGACCTAAAGCAGGCTGAATTGGGCACATATTTTACATATCCTATAACCAAACAAGAAGTGATGTATATCTCCTTGTTTTGACCATGTACTGATAGCCAAAGACGTGATGGACCCTTTTCTTTATCTTCAACACATCAGGAATTTTCATTTAGAACCACAGTATGAATTGACATCAGAACCTTATGATGTGTTCTGCATTATATCTGATTGCATAGATTCTGGTGCCTTATAATGACTAACCCAGAGTAAATATACTATGTCAAAGCCAGTAATACAGTAATATCATACCAGTAGGAACGTTCTTGAGGAAGGTGGCTGCCTCAGGAATGAGCACGCTGAAGTTGCGGAGGTTGCTTTTGAGTAGGCCAAGCCTGTCAGTCGCATCGGTGAGATTCACAACGAGACCTATCAAGTAAACAGCAAAATAACGTTTTAGCACAAGTGTTAAGGGAACCAACAGTGATATCACAAGGAGCTAATGGGCTTACTGTACATACAGAAAGCATTATAGCACCTGGGAATTCACACATTTGCCAGTTTATAATGTATGTGCTTCAGTTAATGACATTGTATTGTTAATGTTCAGTTAATGACATTGTGTCTGTGCGTGTGTGTGTGTGTGTACAGTATGTGTGTGTGTGTGTGTGTGTATGTGTGTGTGTGTGTGTGTGTGTGTGTGTGTGTGTGTGTGTGTGCATGTGTGTGTGCGTGTGTGTGTGTAGTCTATACAGTAGATACACACCATTACTGTAGTTACTCAGACGACGGCTCTCCTCCAGAATGTCCATGCTGAGCTGCACGGCTCGCCTTCCCTGCTCAGACATGGACTCCTCTGACTCAGTCTGCAACACAGACAGACACAAAACAAAACAGTCTTTTATTTCAGAGAAGGCAAGGCCAATATAAACATGTCTCCAACAGAGCCATTTGAACCATGCAGGTAAACACTCTGGTTGTTTGGAATGGCTCACCAGGTTGAGTACGTGGGTTGCGTTCTGAACAGCTATCTGTGCTAAGTCCTCGGCTGTCTGGATGTCCGCACGGATGTTAGAGTTGGCCTGAGCGGCAGCTGTAGCATTGTTAGCTGCTTCCCGTACCTCAGACAAAGACCTGAGAAGGAAAATAATATTTTTTTTATATATATATATATATATATATATATATATGTTGTTTGTTTGTTGTATGGTAATGTTTGCTTGCTTGTTTGCACAGTAGCTTGTAATTGTGGGCCAAAATCTTCCTCATTATCACACAGACAGACTTGCGCGCACATACATACATACACACACAAACATACACACACACACACACCTGTTATGGCCCTCAGCCTCCTTGTTCATTGCCTGGGCGTGGTCCTCTGCCCTGTAGACCAACTGGAGGGCGTCCCTCTTGGTCAGCTCCATGACCAGCGTGTCCACATGCTTCCTCAGGGCAGGGTAGCGTATCTCCAGCTCGTCACGAGTCTCCTCAAGGGTCTGCGAATCAATCCAAACAAATACACTCACACCCAGTCATGGCTACAGAAGGAAAGGAACGGAAATAAAGTCTATGCTTGTATCTATGATTTCTATGGGAGAAAAACTCAACAATATACATAATCCATAATCCATTAATATCCATAATCCATGTAATGGATAACTTTGTGTCTTGCTTTCAGACAGATTGACTGGTTTCATGAGCTCTATTGTACAGTAGAATAAGGCTAGAGGAGGAATATGAGGAGTGAATTAGCACATACAGATGTGATGTTGTCCATATCTCCACCAATGTTCAGGGCATCTGTCAGGATATCTTGGGCCTCTGCCATCTGTGACGTCACGTCCTGTGTAAGGTTGCTCACATTGTGCTTCAAAGTCTGATGACAAACCACAGCAACAGATTCGTGATTAGAACAAAGCAAACTTGAACTATAACCAATTTCCACAGACTGGTAATGCATAGTTACATTACACTGTACACTATAAATTGTCTTATAGACATTTTAACAGTGATGCCTTTAAAGCCTTGCAATGGCCTGGTACTCACTGTGTACTGGTCCAGATTAGCATTGATGACACCGAGCAGCTGGGCGGTCTGATTGTTCTGCTCCCTGGCCGTGGCTATGAGCACCTGGGCCTCCTGCAGCTGATGTGTGTGATTGGACAGCGCCGTGACAACAGCCTCCACCTGGGTCTCGAAGGCCTGCTGAGGCTTTCCGATCTGCTTCTGTATCTTCTTAAGGACAGCCTCAGCCTCCCTGCACCGTTGCACAACACAGAGAGTCTTCTCATTCCACACACTCAGGATGTTTACTAGTTGTGGGGCTACTTTAAGTCATCTGCAAGTTGTCAAACTCAACCTTTCATCCAACATTCACAGAAATTAATCTCATACTTTGTAACACTTCAATATTTACGCCACATCCTCCACAGCCCCTGCTTTAGCTGGTCATGGAAACAAAAGATTGATACAAAACCTTGCACCAGACATGCTGCAAATTTAGTGTAGGTCATGTACCGTATACATTTTGTTTGTTCTTTAAGCAACAACTTTGACCAGCATTCCTTTCTTATTGACTGCACAGGTTGTGCCTGAAACGGTTCAATATATTGAGCAGTATGTAAGTATAGTGTGTCAATTTGGAAACAGCCAGAAAACTGGCACTGACCTGAGTTCAGTGAGAGCGGAGGTGTTGGTGAGGCTGATGTTTCTCATCTGCTCCAGCATGGCCTCCACCTGCTGCTGGAGAGCAGTGCTGTTGACCTCACTCGTCCCCTCCTTCGCCGTCTCGTTCAGGTGACTCACCTCTTCCTGCAGAGCTGCACCAATCACAACCAGTCAAGCACAATCAGGGAACCAATCGCCAGTTAACACAATCAGTCCAGCACGGTGGTTGGTTCTCAGGAACCAATCACCGGTAAGGAGCCACAGGCTACAGACTTGCTTTCATTACTGATAAACAGCAAACTTCTAGTATTTTTCATCGTTCTCTGGTTACAATGTACTGCATAACAGAACAATCAGTTGGCGGAAATGAATGCAACTAAATCATCTTATACCTTGGATTAATGCATGAGTCTTATTGATGAATCTGAGCAACTCCTGGCCCTGGGTAATATGCTCCTCTGTTGATCGGGTTACTTCATCACCGTATTTGGACACATTCTTGGCCTGTAAGACAAGACAGAGAAATGTTTATGATGGAGAGGAAATCACTTGTAAACAGACAATTTGTAGTCATAAGTTAAGACAAGAGGTTTCAGTGTGCGGAGGCATACCTTTTCCTCCAGGTCATCAATTTGTGCAGTGAAGTTTGTCACAGTAATCTCTGCCTGGTTCAACTTATGTGTTGGGCTTTTCTCCCATGACATGAGGTCCTGTGAGAAATGCGATCGTTTTGAACAAACACATTAAAAAGAAATGTTATGCACTGCAAAGTATGTAGCACCAAGTCAGAACTTCACTTTGAAATAAACACCATGTGCTACAATAAATATTTGAATTCTGCACTTGAACTTTTTATTCTGACCTGAACCTCTCGGGTCTGGTTCTCCAAGGTCACCAGCAGACTGAAGGGGGCGAGGATCATGCCGGTCAGGTTCACAGAGCTGATGGAAGAGTCCAAAGCGTCCAGGTCATCCAGTAAGACCCCTGTGCACTGATCATCACACGCTGGGAGGAGTGCAGAGAGAAGAACATGTTTAATGTGGATCAGACAATAAAATAAATACATATCACAAGCACAAAAACAGCACACACAACATAATACTGACAATACAATCCAGACAGATATTGGTCAAATTGTACAAACAAAATAAAATAAAACAAAACAAAATCATGGCACCTCAACACATCAAACATAAAAACAACAATGAAACAATGAGTACACACCTGAATAATTTAATAAATAAAAAATACAAATGACATATAATTAAATCATTAATGACTGTTTACTCCAAAGGATTGCAATGTATGCAATGCATTATTAATTTTACAATTTATAATTCACACAACTGTTCTGTATTTGACTCAGGGCATGTGTCCTTCCTTAATTCATTCGGGAGCATTTTATTATTATGTTTATAAACCAATTTTATTTCTCTTCCTTTAATTAATATCTTTGCATATAAATCTTGTGTTGTCTGCTGGGAATATTAAGCACTCTCAATGTAATAAATGCATGATCTGTCTCTAAGTGCTGCCGTGTTGTGCTTTAATTAATACATCTCATCATATACAATAAGCCTTTTATAAGGTCTTTTGGGAATATTCTCTCTCTCTACCGCTCACGCGCACACACACACACACACACAAACACACACACAGAGAATGTAGCACAAACACTGCAGTTAATAAGTCAGTCTCTGAGTGCTGTATTTTGTCAAGTCTGCTGGATACTCACACACACACTGGTCTTGGATCAGCACGTGTCTGGCCTCACACTCATCGCAGGTGTGCCCCCTCACGCCCACCTTACAGTCGCACTGGCCCGTCAGGTGATGACACACCTGGTGGACAGATCCTGCTTTGCTGCACTGGCATGGCTGACAACGACCGCCTGGCTCAGAGGGGTTGCCATAGTAACCAACAGAGCACCTGAGGAATGAGCAGAATTGTAATGAAGACATTCTATCAATTTAGAAAGCGTCTGTTAAAGAAATCTCACATAATATGTCATGTCTCTTCTTACAATAAATTCTTTCTATTAAAAGATACTTGATTAGCACTTAAATTGACCCAAAGTTGATCTCAGTTACGTCTGCAAATATGAATGTGCTGTTGAACAATTATTATTATTTTTTTAAGATAATTTTGGGGCTTTTTGTTGGCTTTATTCGGATAGGACAGAAGAGACAGACAAGAAATGAGTGCGGAGAGAGAGGGGAGGGATCGGGAAATAACCTCGGCTAGCGCTCGAACCCAGGTCCCCAGATTCATGGTATAGCGCACTAGCCCGCTGAGCCACGGTGCCCCCTAATGTTGAACGTTTACAATAACTTGTGAGATGACTTATTTCAGATATTTACACTAACATAGTTTGTCCTCTTCTCATGTCTCCTCTAATGTGGATGTCTGACCATTATCTTTGACAGGAAACCACAACCTGTGTGGCCTTGCTCCTGTCGCCCAACCTCTGATGAGGCATCACATGACCCTTGACCCTTACCTTTCACAGTAGCGGCCCTCGTAGCCAGGCTGACAGGCGTTACAACGGTAATCTCCGACGCCCTCCAGCACACAGGAGGGACTGAAGCTGCAGAAGGAGAAGGAACAGAAACAGACCAGTCAACAAACAGTATTTTACACAGTGTGAGTAAACAAACACTCACGCATTCACCACTAACATCTGGGACTCTTTTTAATGCACTGATTAGATATACATGTATTGACATCCTATTATGAGGTGTGAGTAGAGATAGAAAGGGAACATCTGTGCTTTAACATTGCAGGCTGTGCATACATCTGTTTCGAAGCCTATACAGTATACCGCGGTTTGATCATAGTATACAATTTGTTGGTGAGCATTTCAGTTCAAAGACACCATACTGCCCCCTTGTGGTTTAAATGTTGACATGCAGCAGACAGCAGTCACTCGAACCCCATGATAACAGATATTATCAGTTTGCTTCTGTTGACACAAATATTAACCTTAGCCTTGGCTCAGATTTGCCAAACAATGTCACTGAGTCCCAGTGGAGAAGCATCAATAAGCTGTGCACAGCACTGTGCATCTGATTGCTAAGGAACATTGTGTTTTTTATATTAGCAATCATGTTAGCAAGTTATAGAATTCACACCGATTGCATAGAATTATTTTCTCCGGCATACTGTAGCCAGAGAGGGTAATATTCTATAATCTTTGCTCACATATTGCACATATTATGCATGAATAGTATACAAACAAATATTCCATAATCTTTGCTTGTAGCTCAACAAGATCATGAATTCTACATTCCACAGCTATCGTACACATAAAATGCAAGTGCAGCAGTCTAAAGACACATTGGTGTACTTCCAATGGAGCATAAAGGACTGTCATCATTAAAACCCAAATGGAGTTTTATAATGTGAGACATATACTGTAGATGAGAGGGTTGGAGTGGGAGATATGTGGTCGTACCTGTTGGTTTGGAGTGGGCAGGCACACAGGGAGCAGTCGCTGATGGAGCCCCTGACAGTACCGTAGTAGCCCTGGGCGCAGACATTACAGTTCGCACCCGTCGTGTTGTGCTGACAGCCCTGGTTGGGGGAGAGCAAGAGAGAGAGAGAGAGAGAGAGAGAGAGAGAGAGAGAGAGAGAGAGAGAGAGAGAGAGAGAGAGAGAGAGAGAGAGAGGGCACACGGTGAGAACATGGAGAGAACTGGAGCACAAAGAAAGCATCTGGTCCTCACAGCTACCTGCACTCAAGGATTAAGGTGAACGCCGACAGAATGATGGATGGCCATGAATGGATTTTTAGTATGTTAAGAAAGCTTTTAAAGGTCTTTTTAAAAAAGTGTATTTTCAGTTTTTCTCGTAATACAGTGATTTCATGAAAGGGGAGTTATGCCGAGTCAAACATTTTCTGTTCTGTAACAAAAAAAGTCAACAAATTGGAGATAAATTGGAGACTAATTCTGAAAGACATGCTTTGCATGAGCGGCCATCAGCTTAATGAATATACTTACAGTACAATGTGAAATGCATCTCACTACAAATAATGTTGAATTTTAAATCTTTAAATTTATTCCCCTCAGACCACAACCAGCAGCATAGTCTTAAAATCGCTGCTCTCTCTCTATATACAGTATACTGTATCTCTCTCTCTCTCTCTCTTTCTCTCTCTCTGTAAACTAAAGCCTCTTCTTGTGCCCCCACTGGGTCATGGTCAGACAGGTGAGGTGAGGTGAGATGAGATGAGATGAGGTGAGGTGAGCTTACCAGGCACTCTCCTGTCTCCAGGTCACAGGCCCTGCTGTGGTTGTTGCACCTGCAGGGCACACAGGGCTGGATGAGCGGGCGCTTCAGACCTTTCATGTTCAGCTCAGACACGGGCTGTCTGTAGTAGCCGGGGGCACACTCCTGAGACACGGGCACAGACAATGGAGCTGTTTAGAACATGGACAGACACCCCCCCTCCTATCCCCACATCGCCCCCACACCCCCATACCCCCATAGTCTAGCCTAGCCTAGCCTAGCCTAGCCCACCAATACCACTACCACTGCTTTCTCCAGGCAAGATCCACATGGTGACTAACTGGGTCATGGACTGTGAGCTAGCCAAGTGGAGTGACAGTGCTGTAACATAGTGGCGAGATTTTGCTGCTTACAGCAAGTTGGAAAGGAGACAAAGAGTGTAATTTCCTAATTAGGTTAATACACTGATTTCGCTAAATCTCTTTATCTTACACAGGGAAGGGCTATATATGGGAATCCATACAAATGGTGTGACTTATATTGGTGGGAAAATAGTGTACAATTTGTTTTTGTAAATTATACACTTTCAACGACTCTAGGATTCCTCGAATTTCCCTCAATGTCAGAATTTCCCTCAACTGCCAAGTACGCAGCACAATGTCTCTCTAATTGCACACTGTGTTCAAAGCAACCGCTCCCAGGCAGACAACAGTCCTTGCTAAAACCACACTATGTAATACTACACAGTATGAACTACTACTGTACACTGACTGTATGTTTGGGCTTGAAGAAGTTGGGGGGTCACACACCTGGCAGGATAGTCCAGCGTAACCACGCGGACACTCGCACGACTCGATCAAGTGCGCCACTTCTGCAGACTCTGATCCATCCTCCGGGTCCATCGCAATATCCATGCTGATGTTGGCAATTCTTAGGGGAATGACAAGGATATGAAGCATTACAATCAATGCCCAATGTAAATTGTTATGGTGCATTTGAAAAAGCACCATAAAATGTAAGTTACTACAGTTCAATAATCATGAGAAATGCCATGGCTGGCAATGACACTAATACAGTTCAGTAAATAAAAAAACAACAACAGAAATAACGGAATAGAAATGCAACATTTGGGAGTTAGCCAAGTGGATGCAGTCACATAGTTGCTGGCTAACTCTCTATATAAACATATATAGACCATAGACAGAAAAAGAAGCAAATGTGTGATGGGAGAGAGGAAGTGAGAAGTGTGTCTACCTGCTCTGCTGCAGGCTGGTCCCATATGAGGCTTTGATGATGATATACTCAATGTTGCTCAGGATGGACATGAAGTCAGAGTGGCTCACTGGTTTCTCAGAGACTGAATTGAAATACTTCCACTTGTGCTGTTGATTAAAACAAACAGATAAAGACAAGATTGAGAAATATACTATACATAGACACATCATGTTAAGAACCAGGGCTGCATTTCCCAAAACGTTCTTAGCGCTATGTAGTTCTTAAGGTATAGTACATGGCATATGTTAAGAACTACTTAACACTAAGAACTTTTTGGGAAACGCAGCCCAGATCCATTCTTTTTTTCTTTCCTGTAATACACAGTGACTGACATCATGTTTCTGCAATGAATTCTTGAACAACTAACTCAAACACTAACTCAAACTCTCAAACACACAACAACGAATTGAGTTTGTATATAAATATAAAAAGTCCAAACACATGTCAAAGGTACAGCTTTGTTTCCCTTCCCATCTTGTCATCTCATCTTTAACCCATCACCCAGGTGTGTTCATGCTTTTCATCACCTGCCTGCCTGCTTTTGTTCCCCCTCTTTATTATTCTCCTAGTATAGCCACCCCTTCTCAACACTGGGCTGATGCAATAGGGCACAACCCATCCAAACAGCCACAAAATAGAACTGACAACAAGAGCACTTGAGGAGTGACAACGCTGTTTGTGAGACGCGAGACGCAATTAAATTATGCATGGATACGGACAGGCATGGATACAAAGCATTTTCCTTTGAGCTCCTCACAAATAATTGATAGGATTGTGATATGAAATAAAATAAAATTGGGAAAATGACTGACAACATCCAAAGTAAGACTTGTGAGTGGCCGGTTCTGACCGGTTTCTGAATGTCTATTGAAATGCAAGGTGAGCAAGTGTAAGAGCGGGTGTGGGATAAGTGGAAGAGACTCACCTCAGTGAGAGGGACCTCCTGTCGGGTCTTCATGCCGTTCTCGGGGGCGGCCATGTCGATGTAGATGACCAGCTTCTTCAGGTGACCTCCGCGGATGAGCACCTGAGGCTCATGATTGGCCAAGCCTGCTCCATCCATGGAGTAGTAAACCGTAGAGTACGACAGCTTTCCTCCGTAAGACAGCAGCTACCGAGGATCACAGACAAATGATATTAAGAACCACTGACAATTATCCAATCTAACAATACACCTTATAGCCATTTCTATATCATTATGGGGTTGCTATTCATGAGATGCTTTTAGCATCCTGATGTAACAACAACCTACACAACAAATAATAGCAAGTAAAAAATCGATCAGAAATAATTCAGGTAGGTGGGTAAGTGGCAGGTGGCTTCACCTTTTGGCCCTGAAAGGACTTGGGCAGTCTCCAGTAGTAGGGTCCAGTCAGCGGGGTATTCTGGACCTGGCTGGCGTCCAGGAGCATCTCGGCGTCCTGCACGTACACTCCATCTAGAGTGCCCTGCAGATTACTCTGACTGACCACACGGAGGCGCTCTGGACTCTCTCCCAGTGTCAGCTGATGGAGGGAGAAAGAACAGGCAGCAGAGAGAGAGAGGGGAAGAGAGAAAGGAAAGACAAGGACAGAGAAATGAAATATAGAGAG
>JASCQY010000057.1:645804-665278 GCA_030264315.1 Sardinella tawilis | reverse complement strand
CACCTCGAGAGGCCCCCCCCCCCCCCCGCCCCCCCTGTTTACTCAAAGCATTCTATTTCTCCCCATAGTAGTTCGGCTCAATAAAGATGCTGAGGCTTACACATAATATTGAGTGCACAGATAACTAAACTAGAGGGTTCGTGGTAGTTTAACCCCCCCTGGTAATGTGAGCTTATAGTACAGTATATGGCAAAAATTTCAGGATATTTACTTATACTTATCAACTGTTTTATGTGAGGTGTCCTTTTATTTTCAGCCATAGAGGCAAGACTTAGCTCTGTTTTCAATAAAAGTCAGTATTCATTGTTGAACCAGCTCTAGCACCAGTATGGACCAGCTCAGCTAAATAAAACACGCAACAAAAAAAAAGGATTTGGGCTTCTATTATGCAACGCAAGTGCACCAAACATCATCCATTAAAAAATATGTGTACGTCTACTGATGATTGCACAGCCATTAGCATTTGTTTAATCGGTCAAGCGTTTGTTTTCATCCAGCTTTGTGCAGGTGTAGCTGCTGTGATGCTCTGATGTAATTCGGGGAGATGAATAATGCCAGCCCGACACCTGCCCTGGCTGCACTTGGCCCCAGCCCAAACCACAACCACAGGGGGGCCACACCTTCAGTCCGCCAGAAAATGAGGTGAGTAATGTTGTTATGCCCTGCTGTGCTGTAATAGGCCAGATAATGGGCACTTTACAACAGATTTTGTTGGGAGGCATCCAAATTGTATATCAACACACCAGAGAGACAGAGGATTGGAAGAGACCAGAAGCGACGCCATTTGTTGGCTTGTGACTGAAATTAGTCTGCTCTCTCCTGTGTTTGTGTATGTGTGTGTGTTTGTTTGTTTGTTTGTTTGTGTGTGTTTAAAGTGTGTAAGCACTCTTTTTACATCAGTTAAACAACAAAGCAAGGGATGTGGTGTGAAATGATTAAGGTTGAAATTTCACCAGCATCTAATCCACCATGTCGCGCGAGACATCCAGTATATAGGCTGGCTTTGTTTGCCAGCCCTCTA
Source organism: Sardinella tawilis (assembly GCA_030264315.1). NCBI lineage: Eukaryota > Metazoa > Chordata > Actinopteri > Clupeiformes > Clupeidae > Sardinella > Sardinella tawilis. The sequence continues at coordinate 664,257 of JASCQY010000057.1, read as the reverse complement.
TTCAGTGTTTATTTTTACCTCCTTGGGCTGAGCCAAGCTGGCAAGGCTGGGGTTGGGTTGGGTGTTTAATGTGTAAGTCTGTATGGAGCACACTGTCTTGTGGGTCAAGTGACTCACATTACCACATGAATCCCATTACGGTTGCCATTCAGGGTCAATGGCGCTTTTAAACAACCTGTAAGTGAGCATAAATGGGACATGAACTCCTCTTTTACTTAATGGTGTGCCCATAGCCTTGGCTGAACATGCTTTGTTCTAATAGGCTGCTATTATGTATCGGACACTGAGGACATTAGCGATGATGGAGATGCACTTGCTGGAAAGGCACCATGCATTTCATATGAGCAACAAGGTGAACATGAATAAAAACAAAGGAAAGTATGTTGATCCCAGACAGTCGTTAGCAAAAAGGCTCAGCTTGAAAATATACAACAATCTGTGTGTGTTCTGTTTTGTGCTTGAAAATAACAGTAGTGTTCATCCAGTGTGCAGGAATGAATGTAATATTGTAGAGCATAAAACAAGTTGCGAATTCTCTGTACACTTTCAGAACATGGAAGCGAATGTTGGGCCTTATTCACCACTCTTCCAAAGGATTTTCTTACATTCTTTTCCCTTATTATTGTCATTTTAAAACTGCAGAATTTATGCAAATGCATCAACCAATTATTTTTGCATAGATTATACATAGATTATGCTCTTACCAAAGAACAAATACCAGACAAGACAACTTTAATCATTGTTCAAATTGTGTAAGAGGTGTTCAAGAACACATTTCTTTGTAAGAGCGGTTAGTGAATGAGGTTGTTTGTTCGCAGTATTCTCTAGCAGCATGGATTGTGAACATGCACAAACCTATAAACAGGAGCCTGTTAATGCAGAAGGCTCATGCCATTGACGTTGCCCCAGTTCAGGGGTCGCACCCCCGAGACATGGAGGATGCTTATAGGATCTGAGCAGACAGTGATGGATACGCTGTTCATACCAGAGGCTCCGGAAAAAAATACCAGCGGAGGCCCACCGAGCTTTACCACATCTGACTTTGTGTTTGTGCACATTGTTTTTGGGCTTGGGTTTCCTTCTCATATTGATTTGCTTTTTAATATGTTGTGCGAAGTGAAAAGTTAGGCTTACATGCATCATTCCACTGAAGCATATACTGTATGAGGCTCCAAAAAAATCAGTAGTCGTTATTTGTAGAATATAAATATGAACTCAATTTTGTGTATCACCAGTCTCGTTTGTGAACCACAATTGTGCACAGCAGATATGCCCTATGTACACACAGAGCAATGTTGCATCTCTGAATAAACATTGAGATGATGAATTTGCAATTATGTATGATAAACAGCATTTTTTTGTTTTTCTTCTCAGCGGAGATGCTGTACAAACAGATGGGTGAAATTGCCACTCAGATCATGTGAGTAAACGCCCGTGCCTGATCTTCACTTGCTAATTTTGATGCTGTTTAATTTCCTGATCAAAATTTGGAAAATTAAAGTTGTTATCTGAAAGTGAAATGGCTATAACCACATATGAAAGTGGCACTATAGTAATTGACATGAATATTCAGTGAAACAGAAAGGATAGCCTGTCCATGTTGGAGGTAGTTTTATATAATGCCTCAAACTGGTGCTCTTCTATGCAGACCTTTCGCTGTGTAGGAAATTAAAGGCCAGAGATTCATATCTCTCACCAAGCCGTAATGGGAACACCCCCTAGAGGACTGCTGCTTTTATTAACGCCCACCCCATGCCTCCATAATCCAGCTCCACGGGCTATCTAATACAGTGTGAAGTAATGAAACGGATGGGCCAGAGGCCTCAGTACATTTTGGAAAACAAAGTCATGTGCTTGTTGTTTTTGTTTTCATGTAAAATCTACTCGTTATTCGTTACAACGGTATTTGATCTGCTGGTATCAGCAATCATGGAAGAATGGTCTGCAATGATAAAAAAAACTAAGTCCAACAGGTGGGTGTCAGTAACTGAAATAGCCCTGGTAGGAAATGAAATAATGACGACAAATTGTTTAAGCAAGGGGCTCACAATGTCCAGGAAGGCTGTGTCTATAAATAGAAAGAGATATGTGTGCAGATAATTAATGGCGAGGCCCGATTGTGATTTCTTACTGTGCGCTGACCGATTCTTTGAATGACTGAAATGGCTACACAAATTATGCAACCAATGGTCACCATTTGATGAAGCTTGTGAGAAAGAGGCCTGATTCATCTGAAGTATGCCCAGCTGAGGGACATCAAAAGGGGGGTAAAGGTTTCTCAAAGGCATGTATGGAACACCAGACGACTTAAATAAAAATGGCCGTTGCGTGCCCTTAGCACAATCAAGGTTAGTTAACACCAGTCAAGGAGGCCGAAGTGACAGGGCCAGCTGGCCCAGGGGCAGGGGGGTGTGAGTGTAACTTAGTAAGAGGTGTTTCAGGCCCTCCCTCCTCCAGTCTGTCAGCACAGTCGCTTCAAAGCCCAGCCTCAGACAAACCAAACACACACACACACATACACACACACTCACAAGCGTGCAAACATAAAGACATACGCGGAGACACAGCTCCACTCCGGAGTCGCTTCCTATCGGATATCCTCAGCATGTCTGAGCCACAGGCATGGGGAAGGAGTCTCAACCAACAGAGAGGGTTCCGGAATGAGTGGATGCCTTTTCCAGACTCTGCAGAATAAGTTTGGTTCTTCTCTGACACTCTAGCATCGAAGGAAATCTTTTATTTGGACTTTATGGAGCTCTGCAAGATTCTTTTTGACATTTAAGAATCATTTGGAATTCCGGAGCTTTCTTCACACCAGGCACTCTGGTGAATTTGATTCTGTCAGGGTCTCTGTGTTGAAAGGTGTGGGTTAAACAAGGATTAAAAGAGAGCAAAGGGAAGGACAGGATGGGGGCCAAGCAGTCGAAAAAAGAAGAGGAACTGAAGAGGCAAGCGAGGAAGAACGCGGGCCGCGAGGAGAGCCTCACGTCAGCCGAGCGGATCCGCCGGCACACCACCAAGCAGTTCGGCCAGGTGGTCCTCAGCCTGGCGCGCCGCGGCATGACGGAGCCTCCCGAGGAACTCTGGGAGCTGGTCGAGCTGGAGAAGCTCAACTTGTCGCTCAACCGCCTCCGCGCCATGCCCTCCACTGTGGCAGTGCTGCAGAACCTGGTGGTGCTGAACCTGTGGGGCAACCAGCTGGCCAGCCTGCCGCCAGAGATCGGCCAGCTGCGCAAGCTCCGCGTGCTCTTCGCCTACCGCAACCACTTGACCGAGGTGCCCGAGGAGCTGGGCAACTGCACCAAGCTTGAGGTGCTCAGCCTGGCTAACAACCAGCTGAGCAGCCTGCCCGCCAGCCTATCAGCACTCACCTGCCTGCGCAAGCTCAACCTGAGTCACAACCGCATCACGCACGTCCCCAACTGCGTCTACGCCATGAAGAGCCTCGTCTTCCTCCACATGGCCTGCAACCAGCTGGAGAACATCGCCGACCAGATTCAGGCGCTCGCCGACCTCAAGATCCTCATCGTGGAGGGCAACTGCCTCCACACCCTTCCCAGGATGGTCTGCTTTCTCACGCAGCTCGAGCTGCTCAACGTGGACTTCAACGACATCAAGGACGTGCCACAAGAGATGCACCAGCTGAAGCGACTCGAGAGGCTGGCCTGCCACCCTCTGGACAAGGGCCTCCACATCATGCACAACCCCCTCCTGAAGCCCATCAAGGAGGTGCTGGAAGGGGGGCTCACTGCCCTCTATAACTATCTCAAGGCTACGTAGGAGACCTGTGAAGGGGGATGGGGGGGATTAACTCCCTGGCTGCAATGACATGGATGATTGCCTTAACTGTTTGGATAAGAGAATTTGAGAGGACTTCCAGGACTCTGTGGTGGTTATTTTCCACTCACGTCATAGGACTGAATGTGAAAAACAGTTCTGGGAAAAAAGCGGGTTGGTAAATATGGTCGATTTTTTGGTTGCTTATGATTTTTTTGGTGATTATGCAAAGTTTCAAATTATAAAATAAAATCTTTTTTTATGACTTGTACATAGCAAACCCAATTTTTTTTTACTTTTCTCATATACATCTTATGAGACAAAAAACAAATGAAACTTCTTGTGAGCAAAACATGAATGGAAAACATAAAGGCGCAGCTTTTACATGAAAAAAGTGCAGTGAGAAAAGAGTATTCATAGCACAGTGTATTGAGAACAAGAGAAAGAACTGCTAGCCTTCCAGAGGCAACGGACTATTAAGCCAGAGAAAATAGCCCCGCTGCATTACAGAAAAGGTTGCTGATGTTACGATCCTCCCAATCTGTACCAGCCGTCTGCTGAGGAGAAGGGGGCCATGTTTAAAGCTCCCGAGTGCACGTTAAACAAAAGGTCCGTGGGTATAGCAGTTGTCTCGGACAAGCATTGGATTTCTTCCCCTATGTGCTCGCTCTGGTTGGGTGTGTGTGTGTGTGTGTGTGTGTGTGTATGCATGTGTGTGTGTGTGTGTGTGTGTGTGTGTGTATGTGGGGGTTGCTGCTGTATGGTGTGTGGGTGCTCATTTTGAACATGCTGACTCAGGCCGGTTGACCCCTGGTGTTCTCTGGCCCTTTTTAGAAAGCCCCGGGAGAAGTACAAGAGCAATTACGAGCTACATCCCATCTAGCGTGCGGCAGCGAGTCAGGGGCTGAAGAAGCCATGGCAGTAAAGGCCCCCTTACCAAACACAAAGGTCACTGTGGCCTCCTGTGCTTATAGCGGCTGTCTGACACTGTGAGAAAGTGAAAGCAAAGAAAAAAAATAGAGAAAAAGAATGATTTCGTAGAGCCATAGAGCTCCAACCAGAAATGCAAAAAAAAAACAAAAAAAAAACGAGTCTTGCAACTAAGCAACTATTTTTGTAGCACACCTGTCAGCTGAATGGGATTGATCTGACAATAACATTCGACCATTTACAATAAGACAAGTGACATATTTCTCCCTCCCTCTCCCTCCCTTTTAACTGAACAAACGGCATATCACAATTGGTTGTGTTATTTGTTTTTTTCCCCGTCAGCTGTTGGTAAGCAATCAAAGTGCCTCTGTGAAACGGTGATTGACTCCCACAGTGGGTTGCCAACGCGAGGGCTGTCAGCAGTAAAACCAGCAGATTAAAACACCTCACCGGTTTATGGGCACCTCCATCATGTTTGGCTGCTGCTGCTTCATAAGAAACGGGGAAAAAAAAAAACATTGTTGACCCCCCCTGACCTCAATGCAATGGACTCAAGCTTAACTTGCTCCAGGGACACTATGTATGTTTTTATCAGATGGCATCACTGCAGTGTAGGTGGCACGGCCTTGGACGTAGAGGTCACACATTGCATTTGTTTGATTTCTACATTGTGGGTTGCACCAGCACACTGGGCTTTCATGTACAGTATAAGCAAAAACATTGTTACAAAAATCTCACAACAATCCTGTCACCATCCTGCACTGTTCTTTATTATTATTTGATCATCTTATAATAATCCAAATGGAAAGGTTTCTTTTGTTTCAGTGTGTGGAAATACATTTAGTAGGATGGGATGAGCCCTAACCATTTGGACTGCAAATGTTTACACTATATTTAAACTGGTCACAAATTTTTCATTTTTCTTGGGGCTTTGTGTTCTTTGTTCGAAATATTAGATGAAAAGAAAAAGTAGTCTTTCTCTCTGTTGACATTTCTTGTCTGTCATTTATAGTCATTCATCTTTGTATTAACTCTATACTGGAATCATCCACTGTATCAACATGCATACTTATTGCTGGCTACTCATCCTTTTTTTCCACATGCATTTTTTTTCCACAAAAGAGGAAAGGCAACTAAGCCCGACGTCATCTGTCATCTTGTTAGCTTGTTCACAACATTCCACCATGACAAGGCAGACTCACCCCATGCGGTGGCATTTGTGGACATACTTCATTAGGTTTTTTGCACCAACAATCCATCAACTCATTTGCCAGTCTTGGACAGGTAATGGTCCAGTTTGCAGAGGGCTTTCATTCTGTAGTGTTATCAGTGAGTTGAAAATTTCCCCAGGGTCTAGTTTTTTGGCATTGACTCCTGAAACAACAATTGCTTTGGTGGAACTTTGACATTTCAGTTCTATAATCATGTCATATAACATCAGATCTTGGGCTTTCAATAGATACAGATTTACAAAGGACTCTGACGAAGACACAGTTGTGTCGAAACGTTAGTAAGGCTAGTTTGTTTGCACCAATAAAAAAGACCGCAAATGTGATCAGTGTGATCCAGTCTCCTTCCTCTACTTTGCTCTTTGTCCCACTGAGAAGCACCTGGATTGATGCGCAGAGCACCTCATTTGAACAAAATACAAATTTACTCTTTGTATACATAAACATCAAATTTCGAAAGACTAAGGACTTTCCATTCATGGGTGAAAAATGGAATCACTGCACATTCAAGCACACAAGTCCATGCATCAGGAAAACAGTGACCTCTACTGGCAAAGGTCAACACAGGGATTCTCATGAGCCTAGGTTACAGTAACCAACACAGGTGCCAAATAACACGTATTCATCACCTTTTTTTCCAAACCCTTAAACTTTAGGTTAATTTTTCTATATGAGGTGTAATGTAACCATACATATAATAATAATAATAAAGAATACTTTGTTGTCCTTTTGCTTAAAACAAAAAAAAAATTGGAATTGGTTTTGTTTATGGTCCACGCAGCCAGAGAAGCAGCTATTATTACTGCTATTTTCCCGCCAAATGCCCTGGTATGCCAAAAGGGAGGAGAGAGGGCAGGGGTGCTGAGTGGTTAATGACAACGGTATTCTGCCAGCGTCGACAAGAGAGCTGCCCCCGTGGCCATAACCCTTAGAAGGGCTCTGAGCTCTCCTTACCAGGCCCTGGCTCTGGTACTGGGGCAGACCTGAACACAGCAACACAGGGCCTAAGGCTAGGAAACTGCTATTCTACACAGTAGGCTACAGCATGTTGTCTTGGAAAAAGAACAAATACCCTTCCATCGACCAACCCACACACACGCGCACACACACACACACACACACACTGAGTGTGCATACACACAGAAACACACATATGTACTGTACATACTTTAGACGCACACATCTATTCACACACAAACAGGCACTCTCTTGACATGGAGATTTTTTTTTGGGCACAAAGCCATTTATGCCTAGTGACTGAATTCTCAGGATGTACTTGTATGCATCCATCTGCAAATCATGTGAATGAATAAGTACTGTATGTGTGTGTGTGTGTGTGTGTGTGTGTGTGTGTGTGTGTGTTTGTTTGTTGTCCCCACCAAATAGAACAGGTGTTTCATCTTTCAGGCCATATACCCTTGCGAATAACAACTTCCTACAGGCTTGAATTGGCATATCCCTTTACAATTCCTTTACCACTCTGAACTCACTGCACAAGTCCACCGTGTGCTCAGCAGGCTTCCTGATTGATGGGAGGTGGGAAAGACCTCGGTCCCCCAACAATCACGCCACACAGCTGGGCAAGCCTTGACACATCGTGCTGTGCAGCCTCTGCGTAGTCACGGATCCAGTGGATGAAATTCACATGGACTCGGGTGGGTACAGATGCTGTGCTCACTCTGTCCCCTCCTCAAACACATACACACACACACACACACACTCACACACACCAGCCAGGCACCCCCTACCTCTTCTCTTCCCTTGCCACCCCCTCAAAAGAAAACAGTGCAAATGAATGGTACAAGCCCGGGCACATTCGCACCGACTCCCATTGCTCACTGTCTCCTTCCTACTGGAACCAAATCCCTCAGCCACCGCAGGCTTATTGTGTCTTTGTCTTATCGAGGGGCGAACTCGAGCAAGGTTAAACTGACAGTTCATTCAGGAGTTTGCCTAGCCTCAAGTCCCTTTTCAGGAAAAGTGAAAGGTTTTGGTGGTGGGGAGAGCAGTGAAGGGCCGGTTGGAGTTTGGGTTAGGGTGGGGTGGATGTGGTCGTTTCACAGCCACAGTCCCATCCCCCAAACACTCGGCACAAATAGCTGACTGACCCACCACCGATCCTGTTGGCTTCAGCGATACCTTCTTGCACAGGGTTGCCTCTGTAGCTTTATATCACCACAGAGGCAGCTGATACGGCTTTCCTTCCTAGGACTGTAGTTATCTCTCTGTGAAAAAGAGAAAGAGAATGGAAGAGGCAGAGGAAGAAAGAGAGAGAGAGAGATAGAGAGATGGAGAGAGAGGCAAGGGAGGGGGCCAGAGGAATGCTCTTGGCTCTTCTTTCTTTTTTTTTACTCTTTTTTTTCCACTCCTCTTTTCTACTCTCAGTATACACTGATTAAAGCACTTTATCTTTGTCACCCTCACTCCGGCTGGTGTCAACCTGGACGCTGTTCAGCTCCTTCGTCCTTCTCTGCATCTCTTTCTCTCTGCACTTTCTGTGCTTTTGTTCAGCATGGTAGTGGTAACTATGGTCATTCATTGTGTGATGATGAGCAAAAGAAACTGTGTGTGTGTGAGAGTGTGTGTGTTTCCACAAGAAAATGGGTGTCCACTATCATCTGCAGTTTCACACAGAAAGAAGCTTTTTTTTTTTCCCTTGAAGCAGATCACATTATTGACCTTGTGCCTTTCCTGATATGGGTCAATAATTGCATTAGATTGCTCTCCCAAGACGTGATCAAAGATACCATGTCCCTGTGTAATGACCTCTTATTGATGTTGACATAACCTAATTGGGTTGATGCTCAGTGCCTTGCACGTTCAAGCACACACAGCTGCAGACAGCTATCCAGAGATCCAAGCTTTGGTCCGGTATTGATGTGGGTACGACTGGGAAGGCAGAATTTTTTTTTTCATTTCATCAAGTTATGTGACAATACCTTGGATCAAATCCAACGGGATTCAGATGCAATATGTCTGGAAATGAAAGTATGATTCTTTTAAAAGCCATTTTGACAAATGCACAAATCCCACACCACATGTCAAAGAACAATACACAGACAATACACAGGGAGAATACAGAGAAATATTGTGTCAAGAAGTATAGAAATCAGGCAGGAAAATAACACTCAGAAATTTACAATGTTCTCTTCAGATCTGAGTGTTCTGTTACATCTTGTGTTGTGTTAGAATTGTCAAGATGAACATGAATAATCATGTAAAGCAAAGTCCTAAATCTTTGCCAAGATCACTGATTCTATAACATGCATCTAGCAATAAATAAACAATCTCTCATTTTACTTTCATATCATATCATATTTCCATGATTGGCCAGCCAGTGTGTACATGTATATTCCATTGACTGTATAAACTAGGTAGCCTATATACTGTATATAACAACTTAAGCGACAGATGTAGATTATGTGGTCAGACTATTGTACACTTACCCTAGATTTGACATTCAAAGATGTACAGTATGCGGATGTGTTTTAACTTACCTCCAACTTTCACCTTTACCCTACACTGAAAGACAACTACATAAACAATAGAACACCTGAGGGTCCAGTTTAAGATGACCCAATTAATCCACATGGGCTCCCATATTGATGGAACATAGGGGAGGTGCCATGAGTGTCCTCTACGTGGACAAGGCCATTTCACTGATACACTGATGATAAATGACCACTGTGAGAAATGTTCCCTCTAGTGGCCATCTGACATAAGTCAAGCAACATGCAACTTGAAATGGACCATGTTGCTTATGGTCAATGGAGAAGCTTTGGGAGCTAAATCAAAATGCTGGGGAACACTTTTTAATGCTACTGTACATACAAATTGATCTGAAAAATCCACTCTTCAACATTTAGAAAGCATTGCACTTGCAAATACTGGGTGTGATGATGTCCATAGCACGCTGACACAACCATCCATGTGTAATTAAAGGGGTATATAGTTGTGATGAATGTGATGGAGTACCGAGATGGTTGATAAACTAAACATCCTTGGTTATATCTTTGCCATTGTTGCTCACAGCAGAGTCAATCCAGAGTTTCTTCTCCGAGCCTCAGCATCCTCCATGACCAGAGGCTGATTCCTATTGATTGAGAACGCCATGGGGAGTCGGTCTGCCTTGTCTAGAGGAGTACATAATTATATATGAAAATGTCACAGGACCATGCCCTGGAACAATAGCTGTGAGACAGCTGTGACTGTGGCTCTCTGGTGGCCCTCTCTGTACAAAAGGCCCTGACAAAACACTTTGGAAAAGAAAACATCTCTGATAGGGCAACTTATTGTCAAAAATACAAGTGAACAGAACAAACCAACCAGCTGCAAAACCGTTTTAGATCATCTCTTTTCTAACTCATTTCAGTGCCATGTGTTTAGGCCAACTGGCTTCAAAACACATTCTTCTAGCATTTACACTTGACTTTAATCAATGGTTTTATGTCGTCAAATCATGAGAGATTTTGCCAGATATTAATTGGTGTACTGCACGCTAGGCAAGACGTCTTTTACCCTCCTTTGGAAAATATGCTCTTAATGATTGTTAAATCAATCCTGTTGCTTCCAATTATCCTGATAGCTCATTTGGACTTTCAAGACAAATCTCTTCTTAAGATTAGAACATAAATAAATCCCAAAGACGAGATCCATCCATCAGATCTTTGGCATGCACTGCTTTAATAACCCCAGTGGCACCACTTGATGCAGTGGGACAGGAAACAAAGTGTCATTTGTAGGCTGTGTTATTATTGTGCAGAGGGAGGATATCAAATCAAGTACAGTTTAACTACTATGGTCAGGGGTGTGGTGGGCGTTGGAGTCGGGGTGTGGAGTCCCACCACTTCTTGGAGCAGATCAGTATATAGGCTATTTGTCACTTTTGAAATTAGACATTCATATAAAACATTACAGCACATATCCCTACCAAAAAAAATCTATTCTATGGTCCATCCTGCCATGATTAAACATTAACCATACATACCACAAGGCAAAGTGTCTTATTATTATGGAAAGTTATAGTTCATTCTGTTTTTAAATTAGATCTGTTGTTTGCTCTCAGCTGCATGGCGAGAGCCAGAGTCAACTGAGTTTGCATTTTGCAATATCCTGAACTTTATTAGTCTGCGTGGCATGTTCAAATGTAAATGGAGCTCCCTTTTACCGATTCAAAAAGAAGAGTGAGGGACCACCAACTTGTTTTTCATGCTTGTGCAGATCTGAAGACTCCTGTCTCTCCTCATTTGAGAACATTTATGTGAAGGACAATTTTCCAATTATGTTCACCTCCCCATGTCTGCTAGACGAACTGACATACAGGGAAAGGAAGATGAACTTTACTGAGTTGGTAATGGTATCCAACAGCAGAGCATGATTATGTTGTGTCCATGAGAATTTTTTGCTCTAAATGTGTGCCTTCAGGGGGTTTTGGTCCTTGCCAGAGGCCAATCCAAATCACTAGGTGATCAGCAGTCTTAATATCATATTTTCTGTGACTGGGGAAACATATTGGCCTCTTCAGTAGGCCTATCTCCTTTCACCATGAGGGATTATTAAGTATTAATAAAACCATGTACATTGTGTAAATGCTCATAAGTATTAATTAATAAGACCATTTACATTGTGTAAATACTCATAAGGATAGAATTCCTGTTAGTTTTCTACGGTCTGTTTCTATTTATGTTTTATTCTATTTATGTTTTATTATAGGCTTTCATATAATATAATAACGGACCAGTGATTATTGCTGATCATATCTCAGGTGTTTTCACTGTTAGTCATTAATTGAATCATCATAATAACTTGTATTTTATGAGGTTAAGGCTTGAAGAGATTTTGAGTTCTGGTGCCTTGTTTTGCTTTGTGGCGCAGAGCAGCACAGCGAATCTGCTACCGTCACCATAGCAGTGAATGAGACGGTTTGCTGTCTCCCGTATGGGGGAAAGAGGACAACACAGACCGCTGGCATGACAGCGGACCAGCTAAGCGATAAACACCACAAGTCACAGCCACAAGGCTATGCTTTACATATCAAAATTAGATCTAAAGATGAAAGGGACCTTATACTCCCCCAGAGTCCTAATAACAATCATTTAGTGATTATTAAACAATACAACTGTGGCTGATTCCATAATTTATCATATATTCATCATAGTGATAGGTTATCTAGGCTACTCTACATTTGTTGAGGAGGTTGGACATAAACAACCTAAAAGCTCCTCATAAACAAGCTTTTTACTATTATAGCACATTAAGAAGTGATAACGCGCAAAGTTGTTTGACATCTCCTGTATCCTACCATGGGTGCAGTTGCACCTCTCCACTATCGTCACATTTTCAATTTGTCATCTGATTACAAATATAGTAGCCTAAGTGAAATAGCGTTTCAGATAAAGTGTCTCAGTAAATTGAGCCAAGTTAGGTAAAGGACTCTATACGAAGGTGTTGCGGAGCGCATAATACACCCTCTATCGGAGAGCGCTCAGTCTCCAGCCCTCTCTCCGTGCATGGTGACGTCAGACTCCTCTTGGCAGTCTGGAAGTCACTACGAGAGTGGAGCCGCTGGAAGGATACACAATTAACCAAGTAGGGAAAGAAGGAGAGGAAACATTTCCAGTGCCAGGCTCCGAACTGTAAAACCGGGAATATTTCCACCGTAACAGCGGAAGAGTAGCACCAATCTTGCCCCAGAACTGGGGTAACGTCCGCAACACTCCCGCAATGGATAGAGTTTTAACTTGTCTCCTTGCTGCGGTCAGTTTACTGGTTTCAGTTCGAGGACAAGTATTCAAAGGTAAGACTTATTATTACTTTGAAGTTTTGTAGAGCACAGAAAGCCTATGTGAAGTAAGAAAGATTCCGTCAGTCGCCGGTGAAGGATTCTCGAAGTTATCGTTTTCGTCCGTGCATAGTCTACGTAGTTCTCCACCTTAGACAAGTTTAACGGTAATTGTTGACACATACGCTGTTTTCATTGTTTAGGGGTTAAGATCTGAATGCCTTTGGGGTGGAATGTGATCCAGTTGAGGCATTAGTCTCAATAATGTTCGGGTTGTCGCCCACAAATTGTTACTCTTTCCCTCTTGTCTCAATGACGTGCTTCGACTCAGCGCAGCTTAAACTTTTAATTTAGTCAGCGCTGTGGAATCTATTTGACCAAAGTCAGCATTGTTTGCCCTATTTTCTTCAGATTTCTTTACATTTTGGATATGGGAGGTATAATTCAGATAACCACGGCGCTATTCGTCCATAAGCGCCGTTCGTCGTGTTCCAGGCTGTGTGCGTCCTATATCTGGAACTGTTTGAATTTAATCAGCTTCATCTGAAGTTCGTCAGAATCAGGAGTCTCACTACTTCTTAAGTCAGAGCAGTATTATGCATTCCAATAAATGTGGCCTTTCTTCTTAACTATTAAGAAGCCTTTGCAGTCATTGTCTAATGCGATGATAGCGCTGAGGTTTGGTTATAAGTGTCTTAATAGCTTGGGAATTTAATCTTATCAATTCAAGCCGCTGCTTTTTATAGATGTCGATCTATTTTTACGCGGTGCGTAAAGGGGCACCTCATTTGTAACATAGCGGTGTAGTAAAGTGTTGTTTATACCTCACATCTTACTTGAAATATTGCTAAAAACGTGTGTTGCTTTGTTTTATATGTAATTACCAGTGCGCCTTGGCAACTTGCCAAAGTTTGGACAGCAATGTTATTTTATTAGATGTAACAAACTTGGTTGTAATATGGTGTATGGTTAAGGTCGATTTGCAGTAAAGCTTGCAAATCAGTTTTTCCACGTTTGGACATTTGTGACATTTTCAGTAAGCTACTTTTAGTTTTCACTGAGTCACTTACTGGAAACTAATCTTTTTATTTGCAACACGAACTGGCACAACAGAGAGGTGAATGTTGAGATTCAATGTATCAATAGTTTTCATTCATAGTATCAATAGTTTTCATCAGGTCTGGCCATTAAATGCTATCACCCAATGAACATGTCAGTTGGCATGTTAAGCCATCCAATAATGGTCAGTAGAAGTTGGATTTTGTCTATTGGGAATCATTATACACTTTTTAGGGAGTGATCTTAACTCTTTGTTACTGTCTTTTGCCATTTCTAAATTCAAACCATTTTGTATAGGCAGCATGGGTTGCACATATGTTCACACAGACAGTAAGTCCATTACAGAATATGTCAAGGCTCGCAACCGTGTCATGAGTTCAGTTGTAGGCTATTTATTAACATTGCTGATATCTGCATATATCTCCGATGTGCCCCTGAATCGCAGTAATATTCTATTCTGTCTAAATGTGTTATGGAGTTCTTACTTTCCTTTTCTCAAGTCTTCTTGTTATCATTGCCCAAACCGAACAAACCAAGAGTGAAAATCACTTTGAATGATGCAGTGCTGCTGATCCGCTGTCAAACGGTTGGTTTCCTCCAATTTGAGGGTCTGCCTGATGGTGGCAGCAGCGCTTACATATAGCCTAGGTTAGGCATACAGTAAACTGGCAGGGGAGAGGATTACAGTTCGGAGCCCTGCGAATAACTTTACTTGGGGCCTTCGTAATGGAAATAAAAAATGTACAGTATTTTCTTAAACGCAGAAGAATTCATTATGCAATGCAAATGCTCAATGTATTTGCGTGTCAAATGGGGTAAATAAAAATAAACTGGGAGTTAAATTAAAAATGCAAATGGAGTGCAGCTTTTTAGTTGAAATTTATTACTAACACAGTAATTAAAAGAAGCGGCAGTTGTTATTGTACAGAAATGTTCTTCGCTTGCAATCGCAATTCCCACATGGATAGCCGTTTACTTTTCTGATAATGCTGGAGGAAAGATTTATTATACTAAAGTACATTTTAATTCCCCCCACGAAATACTGCAACTGCAACAATTAAAATGCATTCCTGCTAACAATTACTCCAGTAGTTGTTGCTAGCAGCATGTTGACCCTGATATGGAGGTCCGACTCTGCGCCCCTGGACAATATTTTGACTCGTGACAAGGAAACGCAGGATATCCTTTCAGGTCTGACCGCCTGTGCAGCCTTTTACTGCGTCTTCCGCAGATTGAAAGCTGTAATTGTGTTATTTTTGCCAAGCGGTAGATATGTCATTGTGTGTCGTGGTCATTGTTCTGCTAGCTGAACTTGTTGACTGGGCCTAGTTCCTTTGGATCAGACGTGTGCTCACGCACGAGGCCGTGCTGGATTATTAAAGAATTTGTCCTCTCAGCTGAAGCTGTTGAGCAGAGCTTTTTAATTGCGCCACTGGGGAGTTCGTCCTTCGTCCTTATGAATCACTGGGGAATAAAATTGAATCTGTATTCTCCAAAGAGAAATTACTCTGTCTCTGTAAAACAATAACAATACTCAGACATTATAAAATCAGTCTAGCTCAGATCACTGAGTTGTTTCCACCAGTGCCTTCTTTGTGCAGTCAAATTAGCAACTCTTCATTCAAAACTATACACTCATGGCTCTTTGCTGTCCAGCTTCTTGAAACCAACTACCAAGTCAGCCAACCTGGTTGCTTTTCTGCACGTTGTTGCAGAATTCCACCTTGTCTCGCCATATTTGTTATGGCAGTAGAAGGCAAACAGTTCTATCATTCTGTCTGACCTGTTTCGCTCCCACGGCCTTTTCCCCAGTCCACCTACACGGTGTCCTCGGCTGGTCGAAGAGCTGGTGGGCAGCAGAGATGGCCAGGGCAGGGCCAGGCCCAGATAATAAGCTGTCAGTTTGACCACATTGGGAGCCATAATCACTTATTAGACTGTCCGACTCTGTTAAAGATGCTGAGCAAAGGCGTGCAAAGTTAATTAAAGCGGGCCCGGTCTATCTCTCCTGTTGGGAAAAAAACAGAAGCGTGGAAGAGCTAATGAATCATCCACATAGACAGCCAGCCATCAGGGCCACACAGAGAAGCATGAGGTGGCCAGGTGGTCCGCTAGCTGATTGTGCTGGGCACATCCGTCAGGCCCACACAAAGGCCACTGACTGCTGATAAAACAGTCCTGGATGCGATGGATTCGTCATGACTCACTCACTAGCCGCTGCCGGAGACCCACTTTGCATTCCTTTGTAGGTGACTGTGTCAGTCCGAGAGCTGAGAAAAACATGGCTAATTAATCCACAAAGGGCCAACAGTGGCCTAATTTTGTTCAGGCCATGGATGGGATGGGGTGGGCTACGATAGAACGGGAGAGGGGTAGGCACCCTCTCTGTCATCAAAGGAAAGAGGCGGGCCTCTGTTTCCCGCTGACATCTTATTTTTTCACAGGTGACACACTTTGAGCAGGTGGCTGAGATCCCCTGTGCCAATATCTCTCTTTCTCTCTCTCCCCCTCTCTCTCTCTCTCTCTCTCTCTCTATCTCTCTCTCTCTCTCTCTCTCTCTCTCTCTCTCTCTCTCTCACTCTCTCTCTCTTCTTCATGCCCTCCTCCTTTGTGTATGACCACAGGCAAATATTTCCATTACTGTCAGCTCACATCTGCGGTTAAACTCCGCAGTCATTATGCTTTCTCTCCTTTGGGTTGTTAGCGGTGCGCAGGCCTTGTTCGACTCCAATGTGTTGTTCTCTTAAGCGTTCGCCTGGCCTAATTAACAAGCTGAAAGCCCATTGTTTCATCCAAGGAAGCTGTGAAATGGTCTCCCACACACACAGGCTTCGGACAGGAAACGTGTCCAGGTCACCTCATTGTGGCCTTCGCAAAGTGTGCGTCACTGACATGGCAAAAAGGATGAGCCGGTGGTCTTTTTACAGGCACACTTCATCCTCCCATATGCAGAGAAGACACTGTGCCCTTCTAAACAGGCTTAGTTTGCTCTCGTTTTGTGCCGTTTCCAATTGTTGCCAAGTACCCCATGGCCAGTTTTAATCCTCACAGTTTACTCACGTCTAGACTAAATGGAGAAGGCATAAATATTTGCCTGGGATTCAAGGACCATGCAGTGCCAGTTCTTAAGAAACATCTTTATTTATTTTTTAGAATGACAAGTCTAATTATTTTAGGCACTTTTGGGGCACGCTGGCTATATTTATTGCCCTGCTAGAAGAGGGCACAGATTTAAAAACGGGTCTTTATTAGTCGTTTTAATTGCAGATGGAGGAGGGGTGACTGCTACTTGCGGGGCTGGTCTTTAGATAGGGGATGATGAAGTGTTTGACTGATGAAATTCCCGGCTTAGTGCGGCCTCTCGGAATGTCGCCCGTCCCATTAACATAAGTTTGTCATGTCTGTGTCTCTGTTTGACCTGCACCCCATACTCTTATCACCCCCTTGAGAAAGGAAAGAACGGCTTTAATTTAGATCTCATCAAATCTGCTCTGAGAGGGATATATTGGAGATAAAACACCTCAACTCTGTGGTGGAAACATTTCACAACTCACTTTTGGAACCACTACCATGACAAATGGACTCCTCCATTTCAAGTGTTTGAAAACTTAACCTAAGAGTGTCTCTCCATTGTTCGCATTGTCATGGTGGCCTTGGTTTGTGTTGCACAACCTCTTCACTGTGTAGTCCATGAATGGTGTAATTACCAGCCCGCATTCTGTCTTGAAAGCTCCATCTTAAGCCTGCTAAACCTAATCTACCCCACTGAGCGCTAGATTCAGGAGCAACTGTGGAGTAGATAGGGCTGGATTTAATAGTATTAATAGCCTCATCGGTGAGTGGTCACAATCAACCTGTCATCTCCCAGGGGCCTTCAACAGGCCTAATAACAGCACTGGATTCTGGGAAACCAGGAAGTGCCTGTGTTTTCTCTCCCTGACACACTGGAATTACGGTCGGAGCAGAACTGCGTTAGTGTTTTTTTCCACAACACTGGCCCCACCTTCCTCCTCTGTGGGCATAACTCTCTTAATAACAAACCTTCCCCCCAGTCAGTGCCTCAAAGACCGTTTTGAGGGGAAAATGAATTGTGAAACATTGCTCATTCAGACCCTGAACTCTCCGTTCGCCTGTCTTGGCAGTCACCATAATTATTTTTCCTGCAGAACTTAGGCGGTACCACCAAGTCTCCAAATTTAGATAATGAAAAGAGCTTTATAATGAAATGAGTCCCACAAATGGCACTGAGGCTTCGCCTGACTCCAGTTATGATGCATTTTATGGACGCTTTCAAAAAGCAGGAGCAGGCCACCAACACACTATGTGGAGCTCGCTACTTTGCTGTGTGTCTTACAACAGCAATAAGATGTCTCATTTGAATCTGGTTGAAAGAGGCTTACAGAGAGCGCCCCGATGGGCTAAAAATGCAGACAGGCGCCACAAGGGGAACATTGTGAGGCAGGAGTTTGCTGAATGTGCACCTTCATATCTGAGTTAGGGGGTAAAGGGGGGGGGGGGATTAATCGCTGTTAGGGTCAGCGGCCCTCCATATTAAATATCGCCGGCTCGAGACGCTTGCCAGAGGCGTGGGCTAATCCACGAGCCACACGGAGCTGCTGCAGCCGCTGCTGCTGGTGGTATTAAGGCAAGGCGCAAAAGACAATAAGCCGCAGGGGA
>JASCQY010000057.1:609499-624612 GCA_030264315.1 Sardinella tawilis | reverse complement strand
TATCCCCCCCCCCCCCCCCCCCCCACCCATAACAAGTTTTTGCGCACAGTCTGAAAAATGAGGCGTCCCCCTCTGTCAGGCCTGGTATTTTTCCACTTGACTGCACCAGGCTCCCCCTCTCTCCATTCCCTCTCTCTCTCTCTCTTTCTCTCTCTCTCTCGCTCTCTCTCTCCCTTCCTTTTCCTCCCTCCATTCCTGTTCTCCCTGGTGCAGTATCGGCAGGAAACAGGGATCACGGCTGGAGGGGGAAGGATTGGTAGTGTGTGTGTGTGTGTGTGTGTGTGTGTGTGGGTGTGTGTGTGTGTATCGGGGGGTGGTGGTGGTACAGGGAGGAGGAGGGGTGGGTGTATGGGCAGAGGTAGGCCAGTCCCAACGGACTTTAGGGGAATAATGACCAGAAGTGACCTAATGACTAGTCAACATGTGGCGGTGAAGGGGGGGGGGGGTGGGGGGGTGGGGGGGGTTGTCCACGAAGTAGACCAGGAGTTTGAGAAGGAAATGTGTCAAGGGTTGCCCAGGGCAACACCTGGGTTCTTCCTTTAGGCCTGTCAGCCATCTCGTGGTCTGGATGTGTCATCAGTGCTCCACACTGTAACATCAGTAGGGGTTTTGTGTATTTTGTTTATGGTTGGGTTTGTGTATGTGTGTGTGTTTGTGTGTGTGTGTGTGTGTGTGTATGTGTGTGTGTGTGATTAATGATGATAACCGAGAACTCTGACTCCTCTTAACCCTTCAAGTGGACAGGGGAGGAAAGGCATGGATGGAGTTGGTGTTAAAATTCTTGTGTGGGGGGGATGGTGCAAGCTGAATCGCCTGTCAGGAATTCTCTTACACATACAGGCTTACACACACAGCACAGTACATTTGTTGCTGTCCTGTACAAGAAACATATTTCCTCAATGACCAGTAGGTGTGGTGATATGATTCATGCTTATCAAAGTCTGGATCAAATCGACAGTCAAAAGAAAGGAAGCTTCTGGAGATGATGGAATGGATGCAAGACTTGCATTATGCTTACTCATGCTTCCAGTGTTTGTCTTTTTTATATTTTGCCATTGAAAGATGAGATTCCTTTGCAATAACCAATATAAGAATGGCCTCTTTGTGTTTTCTGACATGCATTTTTTTTTTGTTTCGCTAGTTTTTAGATCTTATCTGTGGATTGCCTATAATGAAAACACTACATACAGCTGCCTCTAGAATAACATTAAAGATAAAAGTACTTGGCAGAACAACAAAGCATCTTTTGTCTGTTGACATTTCAAAAGTCTCTTGCTTTGGTAGAACATCAAAAATGTAGTGCACTTTGCTGCATTTTCTTGATTGGAGGGATTATTTAATTGCATGAAAGGAATTGTTCAACTGCTGGCTTCCACAAGGAGATTGGCTGTCCATTTAGTCTGTTTAAACTTGGTCCAGGGTAGGCTTTGAAGTGAGTGTCATTAGCATAAAACTGCCAATTTGGAAAATTCGTCACATGACTGCTGTAGACCTCATTAGAACCCCCACCCACCCCAGATTCGGCAGGATACAGGTGGCTGCATTCATTTTATTTATTTATTTATTTTGGACAGAAGTTGTTAATTGGTCTAGACAGTGAGTTGGCTAATTGCTTTTGCACATGCATTAGAAATACCTCTCTATAGCACAGTGGGCAAGCAAACAATGGTGGCGACCCATATCTCAGTCAGCACCTAGGTGCTAATGTTTACTTTAGTTTAAATAGGGAATGTAAAAGGAGAACTGTGAGGAAACTTGCAAAGTTTAAATAGAGGAAGAAAGAGAGAGAAAGAAAAAAGGAGAGACAGAGAGAAGAGGGAGAGACAGAGAAGAAAGAGGAGGCATTCTCAGACAGTCGGGCCCGTTTGCCGCCCAGAAGTAATCACTAGTGCTAAATACCAGCAAAAGCTCTCTCACACCAGGTGCTGGGAAATTTACGAGGCCGGCTGGCTTTCTGAAGAAGGAGGCCAGGCTTAATGTCCCAGGAGGGGCGGCTGTCGCTCAGGCACAGCCAGTCTCCTGTTTGGGTGGACAGGGAGGGTTTTTTTTAAGTGGAGCAAGGGACTTATGGGATAGCGATAGGGGAGGGAAGCTTTGAGTAGGGCCCGACTCTTGTGGAGGAAAGTGTCTGGACACTCCATGCTGGTGGTGGTGAGGGGCTTTGAGTGTTGGGTGGATGACCCAGACCAGCTGATGCCCATAGGGGCTTGATAGCCTGGCAGCTGGGGGTGGAGGAGCCGACGAGGTCAGAGAGTACAGGGTTAAGATGGTGATAGGGGTTGGTGGTGGAGGTGGAGAACAAAAGGTAGTCAGTTGTGAGGGACCAGGGCAGATCTATTTTAAGGACTTCTCTCTCTCCGTATCTGGTGCTGCCTGCATAGATTATGCTAATGCTGAAAGACTGCAGGACATGTGTTAGGGCTAATGCAGATATTTTGCAGGCCCTGGAGACTTACCAAGGGCCCTGAGTGCTCCTGAAAGGTCTCCATGCTGTACAGTCCTGCAATGCCACTTTGATGTGAAAAACAGAACTGTGGCAGCTCTACATGCTCTGCAGAGCAGTCAGTGAATGATTTGTTTGCACTAGGATTAGGTCAGAGTTCAGGAAACTGTTTGGAACCGCTGTTGTCATGAACACGAATAATTATTGCAACATAAACATGTGGGCAATTCCATGGAAAAATGACTGTTTAAAATGCCATTGAGTTGTGTGACATGAATGATTACATGAAACATTTGAGCTTTTGCTAATTTTGGTTGCAGAATTTACAGGACATAGAAAAAAAATGTAAATCTTAGAAATATCATGGCAATTTATCAATGTTATTGACATGACAAAGAGTCCACCCCCCCAAAAAAAAAAAAAAAAAAAAAATTGTGGAATAGCTCATATATATTCTTCCTTTTGCTGTTAAAATGTGGAGAGGACACAACGTGTAGGAGAACACATTTATGGGTTCATTGCAGGATGACCCTGAAAATGTTTAGGCAGCTTCCCCCCTGGGGGTTCAAGCAGGACGTACAAACTGTTCCTGACCCCAGCTCGCCCTTTGACCCTAGTGATACCCCTGACCTCTGCACAAGTGTTAAACATCTAAGCTTGGGCAGCCTTCTTTACAATGCAGTAAATCTTGACAGTCACACCTGTCTTTTGATGTCTGTCTATTTATTCCTACTAAGTTAAGACTGCACATCCAGCAACATGTTCAACAACATGTTATGTGTAATAACGTTATTTATTACACTGTATTTCATGTGTTATAGGCCTAGCATATAGACTATTTCTGAAGTAAGCATCACAAATCCATGCATGTTGTTAATCCCAACCTAACCCTGATGTAAAGATCATATACTGTACATGCTGTATTGAAATGTATTTATGACAACATACATACAGACTGAGACTGACTGGCATAAGAAATCCATTCATTCTGAATGTCATTATGGCATCCAAGATGTCATTAATAATTGCAACAGACATAAATGTGTTCTGATCTCTTGTGCTTTCTTTCATGCTAATAGCTTAATGAGCCTTAATCTCTGTTTTTTATTATGGCACCATGCTTAGCACATTAAACCGGCCTGTTTACAATACACAATGTATGACTCCGGCAAGGCTCTCCTGTAAAGGATTATCCAGAATTTGTCATCCTTAAAAAGCGCTGGTGTTTCATTTTTCGCTGGGATAAAAAACGAGCTACCCGGCCTGCCTGACTGACATTAAACTTCATCAATCTAACAATTTACAAGACAGCTCTGAGGCTATAACGATACTTCACTGAAAGCAGCTTTCCTTCATTAATCCCCAGATATAATCCCCAAGGATCGGCCAAGATGTTGCCCATAGCCTTAAACTGATTCTTTTTCAAGGAGGGCAATGAGCTGGAATCTGTTTAAGTGCAGAATGGGGGAAAGTAGACCATTCCATACTGTAGATTAATAACGCCAAAGAAAGCTATCAGCACATCAGTCAGAATAATCAGCGCAAAAAAATGGGTCAGAAGATGTTGTGCCTTAATAACTTAAGCAGTCTTATTGTCTGAAGAACATTGTGTATGCACTTAATACCTTCATCCCCTCACATGTGCTTAAAGTGTACCTTAACTAAAGTGAACCTTTTTTGTCCTATTGAAACATCATGTGTAATTTAGCTCTCTGTTCTCCTGTGCATGTTTTCAGTGTTTATTGTCGAGCTTGGATCATATGTACCTCGGGCATAATGATATTGTACTAAGTGCACAATATAGAGTGACATTTTATCGATCTCCCTCACCTGAAACCGTGTCAGACCCTGCTTTAAAAACGCAAACAGCATGTTGAAACCTTTCTCAGAAAAAGAAGTACTGAGTTAGCTTTACAGCAGTACAGAGTGCAGTCATTATTTTCCATCGAATTTCTGCATATGTGGAGAGTCTCAAAAGTAAAGGGGCCAGCCCACCATGGCTAGGTTGCCTGCCTGCCAGAGTTGTAATGGAGAGCGTGTTTGAAGGCTTCTCGGGGGGAAGAGAAACAATGTGGATTCAGAGAGAGAGGGAGGGAGAGAGAGAGAGCGGTACAGACACAGGCAGCGTGGAGTCAAACCAAGAGGCGTTTAAAAATCGGCGAAACAGCAGGCTCTTCACATCTCCAGAAAAGCGCCGAAACTATGCTGAAGCTGACCACAGTTGTCAGCACTCCCAAGCTGGAAAAAAGATCTCGGAGTCCGCAGATCTCCCCTCATCCAACTGTGCCTTTTTCCCCTTACAACAGCATATTGATAATAGTCCACTTGAGGAACAGCATTAAAAAGCATTGCCTATGAGCCACAGGGCTGGTTTACTTTCTCTTCTTTTTTCAAACAAAATTCTGCAACTTCTGAAAACTTCTGAAAAACCTTTTGCAGATTATCAACAAATCTAACTCACCAGGACTTTTCTTACTATCATGTAGCTTCCAAAGAGAATATTGATCTTAATTTGGCTGTGTAGTATTTCTATTTATTATTAATAAATCGACTCTGAATGTATAAAATATAACTCCATTGTTCTTCTAATTAATATTTAATGAGTGAATAAAAGCAGTGATCTTGTTCATTTGTCCTTTATAGGGACAGCATAGTCTCTACAAAATGCATAACTTTGGGTAACCTTTGAAATAGTGTCATGTAAAAAATAAAAAAAGTGTGGTTTGTATCCTTCAAATCAGGGCCATGGAGTTCTTTAGAGTGTTTGTTTTCCTCCCCGATTGAGAGATCAAACGTAATATTCCTGTATCCACCGACAGAGTATTCCACAGGGTGAAACCGTTGGCAAGGAAAAGCGGAAGGGTTGGACAAATTAGGCCCTCTGAGTTAGAGGAGAGGTGGTGGGCTGTTGAACTGCAAAGTGGAGGTACTGGAGGAACATTCTCTCTTTCTCTCTCTCTCTCTCTCTCTCTCTTGCTCTCTTTGTCTCTAGTTTGGTTTGCCCTGTCTCTGTTTCGCTTGTTGACTTGAGTGGGTGCATGAGGGATGGAGGTGATGCTTGGCCTCCCTGGTCTGGGTACTTGGGTAGTTTTCTCCTTATTCAAGAGGCGAAGAAGGGGAGTCAGAGAGGTGCTGTCCCAGGACCAATCCCACCACCACCCACGCACCTCCCTCAAATCGACAAGGAGGAAAGAGGAAGAGAAAGCGAGTGAACGACAGAGAGAGAAAGAGAGAGAGAGAGAAAGTGAAAGTGGAGAGTGCTCCTTTCATTTAAGACAGAGAAGAAAAACCACGCAGCCCACGTTGGCCCCCACTGTAAGCCTGCGGCTAATCGAATGGGAGCGAGCCGGGAATAAATCATCTCTGGAGCCTCCCGATATTGAGCCGACGCCGCGTAGTGAATCAGTTCAGACAAAAATAAACATCCATCATGCCTGGCACTGCAAGAGCCACGGGGAGGCCGAGGCTGGGGGGGGAGTCCGGGACAGTGCAGCGCTCGCTGTGTCTTTAACGTGTTGATTTGTTTAGGCCTGTTTTGCTGCACGGCGCACAATGAAGAGCGGAGGGGAACAGGAGTGGGAGTCGGGGGGAGGGGGGGGGGGGAGGACTGGGGCCTCAGGACCTCCGAAGTGAAATAGACAGCATGTGGTGAACAACTGTGCGTGCAACATGCTTGCCAAGTCTTTGTTCCTTGGTTATTGTTGCGTTCGCTTGCTGCTGGGTACTTTGTCTTTCCGTCTCATGTGTGTGCTGTTTTTTTTTTTTTTTTTTTTTGGTTGGGGAAGTTTTAGCATGCACACATAGCAACAAGATGGTAAGACATGATTTAGAGTTGAATGTGATGGTTGCTCATACGCTGCAATTCATCCTTTCTGGATGCGTCCTGTATACTAACCGTGGAGGTATTCAGTATATGAACATGACCGTTTCCTACTTCTGTTGGGAGGCATTATCAAGATAAAAATAGCAGCCTCTCAATGAAATTCAGATGGACCTTATTGAGTCCAAATAAAATCCAGAAGAACATCTGTGGCATTTTTATTGCTCCTTTTCTTTGACTTTTCCTCCGAAAGGAAACTGCTTTATACAACCTTAGCGTGTGTCACACTGGATAGACATTTCAAAATCCCACCTCAATAACAATCTTAGAAGCCACCGCAACATGCTAGAAACCTGTCGAGACTTGGTGGCTGGAAATATGCGAATAAGCTTTGTTTGATACTATAAACTTTTAAGATATCTGTGTTACTGATTCAATGGCAAGTAGCATACTGAAACTGTAGGCAATACAGTTCTCCTGTATACCTGTATAAGCATCAAAGAGAGAAAAACGTGAAAGTACATGAAAATGCATTTGTGAAAATACTTGTTTTCAAAAACATAAAAATACTTGTGATATATTATAATGGTCATCCTGTGAAGCGTATTTGTCAAGAGATGTTTCCATGATGTCTCAGAAGAGAAGGGAGAAAGCCTGAATGGCCTTGCCAAGAAAAAGCAAAAAAAAAAAAAGAAAGAAAGGGAAAAAAGAAGCTCTCTCATTCCGGCCCCCAAATAACGCTGGCTCAGACAGGCGAGGAGAACTCGGGGATAGTGCATTGCCCTCTTGATCCCAGGAATTTCATTCCATTAATAGGTCATTGAATTGCCTTATGGGCATTGGTCCTGCAAAGCCCGGGCAGAAAACCCGGCCTTTCAGTGCCGATAACATTCTGCAGAGGATAGAAACCATGGGCAAAAATTATCTACATGGAAAGTACCGATACATTTTGAAACTAGATCTTTACACTTTAGTTTAAAAACAAACAAAAGTTTAAAGTAATTAGTGAGGTGTTATCAAAGCATCCTCCGTGTATCCGTGTGCTGCTTTCCCGTCATACCTGTCAGGCAAGCTGTCAGCTATGAAAGTGTTATGAACTATGATTAATTAATCAGCAGCGCAAATGTCTTCAGCCTTACTTTTGCAAAAAAAAAAAAACTTTTCTGTTTTCAGTGAGGCAGGTTCAGGCTATCTCACGGGGGTTACCATCAAATCATCTCCAATATAGCTTTGTTGAAATGCATCCAGCAGAGAGGGAGAGAGACAAAATATTCTCTCAACCCCGAGTTACTTATATTAAAAATGACTTCTGCTGAGTCCCCAGTCTAGACTGCCGAAGAAACGGAGGAGGGGAGTGAGAGCACTGTGCTGTCTTTGGAGTCACTGTTGGTTTGACTCCCTTCCTTTCTTTTTCACAGTGACACCCGCTCTCCTCTCCTCTTCACCATTTTTAGTCTTTTCTTTTAGTCCTTTTCTTTTATCTGTCCTTTCATTTGTTTATTTCTCCCAACTTCTCCCCTCCTCTGCTCTTTATCTCTCTCTCTCTCTCTCTCTCTCTCTCTCTCTCTCTCTCTCTGCCTGTGACATAACAGTTGCTGTCAAAACAGATCATTCCCTCTCGCAGTCTCTTCCTCGAAAACCCAGCACATGTCACATGCTGGATGGAATATGCGCTGTGCCAGAGACAAGGTCACATTTTGCTGGTGGAACATCGGTGCTGTTGATGCACAAGCCCAGGCATACTTTCTCCTCAGTCAAAACAGGATGAACTGTTCAGTCAATTTTTTTTCTGTCTCTTCCCCCCTTCTGCTAACCTGACTCTCGCCAGATCCTTGTAGTTCCGCTGAGCTCCACTCAAGGATCTGGGACTGCTCAATAGCAGATGTATTTCAGAAGGCAGGGCCTTTTCAAAAATCTTTACGTATGATTGGATAAACCACTTTATTGACATGCTACTACAACCACTCACATTGCAACTGCTAATGAGAGCTTCACTGGTCCACTACGTCACATCAATTCAAATCCCGCCTGGCGATTCTGATTGGTTCAGTATTTTTTGCTCCCTTGAAGGAGTTTGCATTGCCCTCGATCCCAGATCCTTGTGTGGAGCTCAGTGAAACGTCTCTGGTGGAGCCTGGTGGAACTACAAGGATCTGGCACGAGTCAGGTTACCCTTTTGCACAATCGCCAGAAAGCTTAGCCTTCTGAAAGCACACCGTATATCATGAGAGCACACCAAGACTTCTAACACAACTGACTGAGGGGCATATTATCAGTTAACTAGATGTTAATGTTCAGAAGCTGTTTTGTAGATTTGGGTCTCTGTGCAGACAGACAGACAGTAGTCAGTGACACACAGTTTTCTGTTTTGCTAATACAAAGCTTTTGAAATGATAATTAGGCAGAGACATATAACATCGGATGTCCACAGCAGACTCAATGATGAGCTACTGCCCACAGTTTCTCAGTTGAGTGATGCTTCAAGGGGTCCCTAGAGAGAGAGAGAGAGAGACTACCCCACCCCACCCCAATTGCCCATGTGTGCATGCACGACAACACCCCAGCTGTAACCAGTCACATTATACACAATCACCACATGTTCCCCATATTCGCAACTCTCACTCGTGAAATGGTGCTCTGGCGTGGTGTAATTAGTCATTGTCCCGTCGTTGTCCCTCGGTTGCTCAACAGCTGTGGCACGCCACGATCATCAGTGTGTGATCGTCCTGACATCCGTACGTAGTTCTTCCTCACTCGCTCTCTTTCATACACACACACACACACACACACACACACACACACACACACACAGCTGAGTTTATAGCGAGGCCTTTCGCAGCTGAGTTTATAGCGAGGCCTTTCGCACAGCGGGGAGCAAAGCCACTGATTTATCCTAATTGCGTCTGTGTCAGACGGCAAAAATGGAGACGGATCTGGCGCGATTATTAACTGGAAGTGCTTTATGAGTGACTGAGGGAAGGGGAGAGAGACAGATAGACGGGGTTAGCGTTGCGGACGAATCTCCGCGTCTTCCTGGGCGTGCATCGATCATAATTTAACACAGCAAGAGAGACTGAAATAGGGAGAGAGAGAGAGAAAGAGAGAGAGAGAGAGAGAGAGAGAGAGAGAGAGAGGCATGGACAGGATGATGTGAGGCCGTCATTCCTGCTGTCTTGTCTTGAAGAGGAGACTGTTGCATGTGGTTGAACACTTCCCTTACCTGTGTTCTTGGCTTGTATCGTTCCACTTGGCTGATAGCAGTGTGTGTAAGTGTGTGTGAGTGAGAATAGTCTGATAGCCCGAGACTCTCAGGAAATGGATGTACTGAGAGTCTGTCTGATTCATTGTATATTAGGTACAGTAGTACTCCTGTCATTCCAGTACCATATTTGAATCACTGGAATCCCAGGCGTCACCTTTAGAGGGTATCTGTCTTTGTGTGTCCTCTATGTGTCCAAACTGGAGACCATTTCATCGGTTTTGGAGCACGAGTCCCCTGGTTGTCGTGGCTTTTGGCTATGGCTAAATTGCTTCTGTCTTCAGAGTTGGTGTTTGGTCTTTATCCATCTAAAGACCCAAGTAATGATTGGGGATAACTCTAAATGCTAGCTCAGTAATAGCTCTCAATCTCCAAAAATAGGATGTAACCAGTAGGTTGGTACAGGGGATGTCTGAATCAGCTTCTACCAACTCTGCTCCTTCTAGTTTATTTTTTCATAGAAACATTTGTTTTCAAAATGATCCAACCGAGTTCTATCACCTTGTGTGCCATGTCTGTTCCTCTTGGGCCCTGCTGTGTGGAGGATGTTTGCTTGGCAAATCCAAGCGTAGTTCCACGGGGGCAGTCAAGCAGGCCGCTGAGCGGAAGAGAGGATATCGAGTCCCACAGCCTCCCAGGTTCATAAAGTGAACCCATCTGGACTTGGCTGAGCGAGCAGGCTCGATATGAGCTTAATATGATTAATTAGGTCTGCGACCTGGGTCAGCGGCTCTGCATAAACTGCAGAGGCACAGTGCTGGCTTAATGTGCTGCACATCCCTCACATCCCCTTATTGATAGATAAATAATGATCTCATGAATAGGGGAGCGCTCCTGTCGATGGTCCAACGATTAAGTTGTCCAGGAGATTTTTTTTTTTTTTTTTTGAGGTGGTTAGCAGGAATCGGGGGGAGGTGCTCAAGCTCAGTGCGGACTTTAAAGGGAGGATTTTTGAAGGGCCCTCCGTGCCGTCCTCATTGATTTGAATTTATTTCCCCCAAAGCATCACAGTTAGTGTGTGCACTCCTGGGATCGGTGCAGAGTTAAGTGGACCCTCATTAATTAGTGGCAGTCCGCTGAACAAGAAAAACATCCTCCTTCTGACATAAAAGGCACCAAAGCGTGAAAGTATGATGAATTGTTGCATTGTAACAACAGCCCTGGAAACTACAACAACTTCCATAGTCAACCATCCAAAATAATAGACACCAGAGGAATACTGTATTATCAGATATTTCGAAGAACAACAACAATAACAACAACAACAACAACAAAAAAACATTAGCCTATGGTTTAGCACAATTGTGATTAGATGTTTCGTCCTTGAGTTCCTGCTGGAAACTGGGAACGAAATGTGCTGTAAATAAAGGAAATTGCATGGTTTAGCATGGCATGCTGGGCCAATGGCTCAAAATGAGGTTGGACCCTTCATTTTCCCCCTCTCGCTCCCTCTCTCTCTCTTTTATCCTCCTGGGAGCCCCAGCTCCTTGTTGTTCTCCTAAATTATTTCTGGATTATCTTTATCCCTGACCTGGAGGCTGGAGTCTGATCACAGACTGGCGGCTTTGATGGGTCAGGGTGTCCTGGGCGCTTTGATTAAAGCCCTCAGAGCTCGACGGAATAGCGGCATGAAACTCATAATGTCAAAGAGCCATGTCCATTTAGACATATTTTCCGTGAATGACTTCCTGACTCCAAGCGGTAGCCAAATCCTAGATATTGGCGGTTTGGCAGTACCATACTTGCAAGGCGTTTCAGGGATCTCAATTGTGTTTTCCTTTTTTTTATGAGGTGCCTCAATGCTTTGCCAACCCAAAGCACGTTATCATGGGCAGTTAAAGGACTTTATGTCAGTGAGAGTGTGTTTGTTTCTCTCAGAGAGAGTTATCACCTCATTTTGTTGTGGCAGACGGTAGGACAGGAAGGGATACCATTCACTGACCGAGGAGTCCAGGAGTCATAAATACATCAATATACCAAGACTGATAAGCCTAATTCCTATCAGTGTCTTTGCCATTTCTCCTATCCTGATCCCCTCAATCAGTCACCTTGCCTAAGCTTTCTTCCTGACGATATCATTGAACGTTCTCAACCACAAACTCCATCCATACACCTTACATGCATCTGAAATGTATTGACATGGATAGAATGGATGTGATCTCCCTCATGCACTTTGGGACATGCTTTAAAAATGCATTGATATCGCCTGCATTGTATTGGATCGCATGTTCCTCACATGACTACCAATATGAGATTAATGCAGTTTTGCAGAGTCATGCTATGGATTGTGTTAACACCTGCTTAAGAGGCGATCAGAGCAAGCCAGACTACCTGTGGAGGAAGCCTTGCCTGATCCGATTACACGCTGATCATAGTACACGCTGTGTGTGTTTGCACCTTGTTTTCACACACTTAGATGAGATAGAATGAGATAAGATATAGGTGGCTTGATAATGAATAATAAAAAGAACTCGGTTTATATAGTGTGATGCTAAAAAAGATGGCTGTAGATTTTTATTGCTTACATTTCCTCTTTTTATTTTTTTTTCATTCTGTCTCTGTTTATCTGACTAGTCACCATCTTTCAAATGTAACAGTACAGGAAGTTTGCTTGATCTCTTGAAGGTAGAAGGAGGTGAAAAGTGATTGACATGGAGCTAGACCACTGTAGCCTAGCCGCGCTAGCCTCCAAATCAAATTGACGTTGGAGTCTAGAGACTCCCCATTGGGAGGGAAGGCGGGCTAAAAGGTTGTCATTGAAAGCATTCATCAAATCCAATCATTCATTAGACTCTGCACTTCACAGTGATTCGTCGGCCAGTTGTAGGAGTAGCCCTATGAAGAGTCACTTGACGTCCCCGGCAGAGAATTACATTTGTTGGCGTTAGGGGCGTATACATGCAGCTTGGCTGGGCTAAGACCACTGGCAATCCTCTGGTAAATTCCTCCAAAGCTCGCTCAACTGGGCCATCCAGACATGGCAATCCGCAAGGCCTAAGTGGAACTGTAGGTAGTAAGCCAACTGATAAATAAGAGAAATAAGAATCTGGCTGGAGTACAGGCTCCTTTATTCTCAAACAGACTTAGCACTGGGATCGGATCTCCGGTTGGTGGGATGCTCCCCTGCTGAAGAGTGTGTGTTTGTGTGTGATGTACTGTATGTATGTATGTATGTATGTGTGTGTGTGCTTGTGTGTGTGTGTGTGTGTGTGTGTGTGTGTGTGTTTTGGGGGTGGGCGTTCAGAGATAGCAGGCATCGGTTTTAAATTACCTGAGATTGCTTTTGTGGCTCCTCGTCCACTGGGGAGCAGGGGGAAAGACAAGGCGCTCATAAAAGGCACGTTCGGGACCACTGGGGGCAGAGCCAGATGAAAGCGCACACTCAAGGGTTTCCAAGCGAGGGAAAATGGGACATGTTAGAGGGCATGTAATTGCAGAATTGGCCTGGGACACAACCTTGCACCCCCCCCGCCCAACCTCCACCACCACCACACACACACTCACTCACAATCTCCATTACTGAGGAACCTTTTAGTTGTTTAGCTGCAAAGAGTGTGAGTGTAGGAGGCAGTGCACTGTCTACAGGAGAGCAGACAGGCAGAAGAGCATCTCTTACAATATGTCTGCTCAAGAGGATATAAGCCAAAACAATGACTTAGCGCAGGTTTTGCATTTGAATCATTTATTCATACTGGTTATGAATGGTGATATTACAGAAAAGAGCTATGAAACATTGTTGATCTAATTACAGTAACTATATCATATGTGAAGACTGCTGCACATTAATACTGCTTGGTAAAAAACAGAAAACTGCTTTTATGTTGTTATTTCACAAAGATACAGTAGGACTGCCAATAAAGTCCAAAAAGGTTAAGACTCAGAGGTGTTGCTTTGTTAGAAAGATAGCACCAGGTACCAAAACAGTCCCTCTTAAATCAAATATGATTTTTTTTTTTATTTCTATAAGGGCAGAATCCACAGAAAACCGTAAACACTTGAGCAGTTTTTTAGCTCGCCTGGATATACCCTTGTGGTGGGCCAACAATAAAGGGCCTTTAAAGTTGGACTTGAAAATCTTGAGGAGCAACCAACTGCGTATCAGAATAGTGAGAGATATTGATTGTGGCCAGTGGCCGATTGCTTTGAAAAAAAAAACAAAAAAACGAAAAGACAAGATTTTTAAAAATGCACAATGCACCAGAACAGAAAGACCATGACACCTCTCTTGTTGGAACCATCTGAAATATTTACAAGCGAAATCTTGTTCCAGCGTTCGTGTTGCTTTTGTTTGGTGTGTTTGTGTATTTCTTTTCCTCTTTGAAAGAGAAAAAAAGATGACAGGGAAGCATCTATTGATCGATAAGAGATAGCGCGCGCCAGAGAGAGAGAAGGGGAGCTTGGAGAGCCTTCCTCAAGGCCCTTTCATGTAAAACCCAAAATGTCACAGCGAGTGTATATCAGTGTCTACTGCAGACGCCTGTGAAACCGTCCATACACATACTTTAATGAAGTATTCACCGCAGCAGACATGGCCCACTGGAGCTCTGCCAAGCCACTTTGCGAGTGCACATCAGCAGCAAGATGGAAAGATCTATCCTAGCACACTTAACCCACGACCATTTTAGGATACATTTAGAATTGATTGAACTGAACTGCCCATTGACTTTTCATTTGAGGCAAAGGCAGCATCTGGGACAAGCTTTATCCCATTGTTTCGGCTTTGGCAATGTGGACAGTGGCTGTTTGTTGCCAAGGCATTTATCAATGTGTAGTTCAGCCCACTGGCTATATCTGTGGCACCAAAGTGGATAGCACAGATGATTGAGTAGGAGTGGACAACTCCCTTGGACTCACTTGTAGAGAGCTTGCAAAGAGCCTTTTGCCTACATGAGAATCCTCATCTTTAAACACGGACTTTCCCAAATGACATATTGGCCTGTTGCACAGACTCAGGCACCACCTCTCCTGACAAAGAAGGATAGCTTTTTGAAATTCATCTTTCATCTTTAAGCTCTTTCTCTTTCTCTCTCTCTCTCTCTCTCTCTCTCTCTCTCTCTCTCTCTCTCTCTCACACACACATACACGCACACACACGTGCACACACCACACATGCACACACACACACACACACACACACACACACACACACACAGAGGAGTGTTTTTGTTGGCTATCAAAAAAGCTCAGAGACTGAATCCCTTATGGGTCTCAAGTCTCTCTCCTCTCCTCTCGCTCTTCTCTCTCTCTCTCTCTCTCTCTCTCTCTCTCTCTCGCTCTTCTCTCTCTCTCTCTCTCTCTCTCTCTCTCTGTTCTGGTCTGTGTACAAGAGGGAACACGTAGAAGAGGGGGAAAGAAGCCCACGCATCCCTCTAGTCAAGAAAATAAAGAGAGAAAGTGTGTTTATGTGCCCCTTGTTGAGATGCAATCATGCGGTGTGGTAATCTTAACCCCGGGAGTGGGTAGGGAAGTTGGCGTGATGTCGGGATAGACGCGGCGGGTAGCCTGGAACAGGGCCTGGGCCAGGCGATAAGGGAGAGTGGGGTTGGGGGAGGGGGGGGGGGTTATATCTCATCTCTTCACTCCCAGGTAAT
>JASCQY010000057.1:587133-602762 GCA_030264315.1 Sardinella tawilis | reverse complement strand
GTGTGTGTGTGTGTGTGTGTGTGTGTGTGTATGAGAGAGAGAGAGAGAGAGAGAGAGAGAGAGAGAGAGAGTGGGAGAGATGGAGATGGAAAGAGTGAGTGAGAGACAGAGTGAGTTTGCGTATGTATGTGTGCATGTGTTTGTGTGTGTGCGTGTAAAATAAAAGAGTGTGTTTGGGCGTCTATCTTGTCTGTAATGGCGCTGTTTCGAGACGACTAAGTGGGGAAGCAGGAGGCGTTCGTTCACATTTCCTCTGTAACTGCTTCTCATGCATCGGAAACAGCCCGAGTATCATTTCACCGGGGAAAGAGGAACTCATTCCAAAATGTGATTATCAGCGCAATGAGCGTGTGTGCTTGCCACTCATCCATCAGTGTCCTACCAGCTTCCGAGCAACACACTCACTCATGAACCCTTGGTAGACTTGTCTCACAACTAATGGTGTGTTTGTGTGTGTGTGTGTGTGTGGGGGGGGGGGGGTGTAAATGTGTACGCTTGTGTATGTGCGTGTGTGTGTATATGTGTGTGTAAGTGGATTTTTAGATGTGAAGTAAGTGTATAGTAGTTGCATTAGGTTTGTGAGAGCCAGCTTCTCTAACCTATGTGGAAGAGATGATTACTGTGTGTACGTCTTTGGTTGTGTCTTTGGTTGTGCATGTGTGAGTTTGTCCCATTGTAGTTTTTTTTTTTCATTATTGAGCACTTGTACCCAACTCAGTCTCATGGATGTCATGAGAGAGAACAGTACACAGATCAAATGAGTGAAACTCACTGTGATGACTAACCTCTAACATGTTGTTCCAGTGTTGCGTAACATAATTAGCATTTTAGACGGTGGAGAGCAAGGTTGGAGTAAAAAAATCTGCTTTCTAGGATAACGCTGACTCTTCTGTCACTTCTAATTGTCCTGCAGATACTTCCCCACAAGCTTATGGGAACAGTACCACATGACGCTTATTTTATTGTTTACGTAGCATCAGCTCTCTGACTACTCTTGGATGTGTAGCTAGCTCAGATGCAACACTGGTGACCTTTGGAACTCCTGAACATGACTGCGTGTTATCTAAGGAATGGCCCCGGATGTGAGCTAAAATGTAGTGTACAGATGAATGTCTAAAATTAACCCCACTACCTGCCAACAGTGTAAGTGCAAGGTATTTAGCAATTGCTTCCTGATATGTGCAGTTATTCTAGGTTAGTGTACAGTATCTTCACAGGGGGAAATGGCTGCCATGGACTTATCCTGGACTTATCAGTGATTTATTGGCCTCCAGGGACACCTGTCGCCGTGTTGTGACACCGTGTAGGCTACGCATGCCTGTGACAGTCACTGTGCTATGCCGTGCGTGATCTAAAAGTGACCTGAGAGACCCAGCTGTTGTCGCTCACTCTAAGCACACAAGGCTAAGGCTGTGATATTGCGGGGACACTGCAGTACGTGTGCTCCTTCACTGCTCCAGGAGCAGAAAGCTCAGCAAACTGTGGCTGGGGGGCAGCAGAGGCATCATCATAAGTCTTTATAGTTCAGAAAGTCTGTCTAATGAACGTCTCATGGTTTTCGGACTGCCTCCAAAATCCAGCGTTGCCTGAGAACGTACTGAAAACACTTACAGATTTATGATGATGAGTGTTTATGCTGTACGAGTATGTACGGGAAACACAGACAAACCAAACCCACAGTTGCGAGATCAGTTGCACATTGTCCAGCGTACATCGCACAGTACGTTGTATAACTGCTTGATTCATCGTTGATGGGAAACCTGGCTCTGCTCACCCCTCCTTCTGTTCCCCCACATCTACCTCGAGAAGACCCCCCCCCCCCCCCAATCACCACCACCACCTCCTCCACCCTTTAGGTGGTTTGCCACCCACTCATCCACCTCTGTCACCTCCAATCGGATTGCGAAAGAGCGTGCTTCCTTGGCTAAGCTCCTGAAAAACAATAATCTGTCTTCTGCTAGCCCCCTTTTTTTTCCAGGCGACGTCGAAAAAGAAGAGCCCCTTTCAGAGCAAGCTGCCTCAGTTTCTGGCACGCTTGTCACCACGGAGGCTGTGGGTGGACTGTCAATAAACACACACCGCAAATTAATGTGGAAAAGGCTCACAGTCAAAGAATGTTTGCTTTCTTTCCAGGGTTTTTGAAATGTTATTATTTTTGGTCGTACACATGCACACGGTTGCATTTTTGTAGCCTCTATTCCTCTAACTATAAGCTCCTCTGTAAAGATGTAGACTTAAGAGGTTTTTGTTTGAACAAAACCAAAAGCCTATTATTAATTATATTTTATAGGTTAATCTGAGGTTAAGAATTGAAAGCATTATTAAGGTTTTACTACTTTGATGCCAGTATCTAGTGGATAAAATGCAGCCATATTGTCTGGGTCTTTTTGAGTGGTTTAAATGTAGGATGGCTCCGAACATCGTTATGCCGAATTAAATTTGAGGCCTATGAAGTCGCAGGGCGCATGTCTCCTGTGCACGTCCCTTTGCCACGAGCAGAAAATAAAGGCGAGGGGAATAAATCTGTTTTCAAACGCTCCGGCTCCCCAAATGCGGGAATGATCTGCTTTGAATTCTGCTCGGAGCTTGTGGGATGCAACGCGTATCCGTCACACCCGCATCCACAAACAGGAGTCACGGCGACGACGCCACGGCAGCATAGCTCCTGCCTTTCTCTCTGCTCTGCTCTCTGCTCCCCTACACTCGATTCGCTCCGACCGTAAAACATCACTTAATTCGCACGCGGAAAAAAAGGGTGAAAGGCAGGCGCGAAACAGAAAAGGCGGCCGTCTGGTACCTGGCCAGAAGACATGGCTCGAGCCAGAACCCCACGCGCGCGCCTGAATCGCAGGGCAAATTGCGATACAGGCGGTCCCCCTGCTGGGATCGCAGGGCTTATTAATATTTCAAAAAAATATGGCGTGTTATCAGGGCAAACACAGCTGCTCCAAAATAAATAAAGTCAAAGATGCAGTTGGTCGGGCGGTACACGCTCTGTCTTTCATGTGGACCCTCGTGATAGCACAGACACAGAAAAAGCCATTGTGTTGTCAGACCGACCTTTTCAGTTTGTGCATGTGTGTGTGCTTGTGAATGTGTCTCTCTCTCTCTCTCTCTCTCTCTCTCTCTGTATTTGCAGTGAGTGTGCGTTAATGTGTGCTTGGGAATGCTACAGCCTCGGCTGAAAAAAGACTGGTATGCATGCTGTGGAGTAGAGCAAAAAAGAGCACTGCTGCTTTAGCCTATATTAAAATAGGGAACCATAGGCAGCTACTATGAGCAAAGCCTCTCTAGTGTTGTTTCAGCGTTGGAGGAGCTACGGTGAATATAAATTTAGATTCTACGTATGAATCGCACACCTTGGCATTGAGCAACCATGCAAAATTTGGGCACAAAAACAACCGAGTCTATTAGGAGACTTTGGAACAGAACACTGGATCCTCTCCTTATTATTAATATGCGTGGATAAATGGGTGCCCAGTGTGCCTGCCAATGTTTTCAGGCAACAATCTGGCTTTGAGACCCCTAATTGGACTACAGTGCGCCACCAGAGAAGCTGCCTCATAATTATCACTTAGCTATCACAAAGTACATCGTAGCGCAGCGCCCGTCTAAAAACCACCTGTCTCAACAGCAGTGCTTCCTGTATCCCTCTTAACAAATGCCCTTTTGAATGTTCCACCTGCAAAACACGGAACTGGACCATTGCCACGCTTCTGATTCACTCACTTAAGAAGCTCAAACCGCCAACATCATCAGCATATGGGCCATTATCTCGATCCTGCTGCTATCAGGCAGGGACCATCAGACATGCCCAGTGTCCCCATGACTTCTGCTAAACCCGCCCCCCCAAACACACACACACACACACACACACACACACACACACACACACACACACACACACACACATCCTCCTCCTCCCCAATTGCCCGTCAACCCTCAACCCCCTGAAGGAATGGCCGTGCTGCTGGTTGCACCCGATACAGCCTCGGAGCAGCAGTTAATTGCTGGGCCAGTGTTTGTGGAGTCGCTTTGGTGGCCCTTGGCAAGGTTTCAGTGAGCATTATGCTGAGCAGGGAGATGGAAATAGAGATGTGGGTAGGGATGGGGGGGGGGGGGGGGGCTGTTGAAGAAGTGGATGGGGAGGGGGATAGTGATCGGGAGGTGGGGGGGGTGGGGTGGACAGTCTCCCTTTGGGGAGATGACACGATACTCATCTCGGGGGCTGAGGGGAGTAATTGGGAGCGGTGAGTGAATAAAGATGACTTTATTACATTACAGCGGGTCAAAGCACAGCCTGCGCCCAGCATTCAAAAGAGCCGTCTGGTTTGTGGCAGTATTTGTGTGTATATGTTTGTGTGTATGTGTGTGTATGTGTGTGTGTGTGTGTGTGTGTGTGTGTCTGTCTGTGTGTGCGTGCTTGCCGGGAGAGCATTGTGTTGTTTAGTCGGTGCCCTGTTGCAAACGGAGTCAATACGCCGGAGCACATTTCCGACATGGCCCTATGCAAATGCCCCGTTTATGTTGCGCTGAGACACATCGAGGAACAAACAGCACGACCCCCACAGAAACAAAACCTGAGCGGAATACTGAGAGACATATTTCAGACATTTAAAAAAGCTTGCGGCCTCGAGGCCCCTTTTTACAAACAGCTCCATTTGTTTCCTTCCCCCCCCCCCCCTTTTAGATTCAAAATGACCAAATCTCTCTTTGAAAACATATGAGCCAGACAGACGTCAATTAGTTGATATTTCCATCACAGAGGCGTCCAGAGCTGGTCATCCAAGGGAGGCTCAGTGTGGCTTCTCTGCGAAAATAAAAAGTGCCCATTTGTGAGTCCGGAAAGGGCCTGTCGGAAGTCAGCTAATTTATATGTAGTTATTGTTCAGCTAAGCACTCAACTCATGTGTGATGCCCATTGAAGCTGCATCGATTGACTTCATTGGGGGGCTGGCTTTGAAAATTGATTGAAGCGTGACAGAAAAGAAAACAGAACAATGCAAGACAAGCTGTCCTTACATTTGGCATGTAAAATATAAAAATTGCTCAAGCCAAGGACATTGTAAGACTTAGTTTGAGAGGGATTTGAGTTTTTATGTTTTTATGTTTGTTTGTCTGTCTGTCTGTCTCTCTCTCTCTCTGTCCTTCTCTCTCTCTTTCTGTTGGTGTCTTTGTGTGTGTGTGTGTGTGTGTGTGCGTGTGTGTGTGTGTGTGTGTGTGTGTGTGTGTGTGTGTGTGTACATGTTTGCATGTGTTGGCACATGTGCGAGTGTGCATGTGTTTCTGTGCATTGTTTATTTACTCTCATTACCCCAGTCTGATTACAGGCTTGGCTACTGACGTGACTGGAACCAAGTTGAACATATAAGCTCATATGCCTCAGTGCTTTTCCATCACAGCTGGATCCTGTGCTGGATGTTTGTATCTACATCCACCACACACACACACACACACACACACACACACACACACACACACACACACACACACACACACTTCCCCCTTACACACAGACAGACGTCATTTTAGCTTGACATCCAGCACATGTTCCCGGGTTTGTTCCCCTCCTTCAACACACTTCCACGCTCTTTAGC
Source organism: Sardinella tawilis (assembly GCA_030264315.1). Taxonomy (NCBI): domain Eukaryota; kingdom Metazoa; phylum Chordata; class Actinopteri; order Clupeiformes; family Clupeidae; genus Sardinella; species Sardinella tawilis. Next base: position 597,165 of record JASCQY010000057.1, on the reverse strand, counting down.
CAGTGATGCACCATGTGTTCCCGTGCTCCTGCTCGAGTGGCCGATGCCTATTTGATCTGTTCAATCCACCTAATTGGATTTGGCGTTTCAATCTGAGATGGATTTTATTGAACCGCAGCACTTGATGCTCGGTAGTCTTGGGTTGCGTTGTTTTTTTTTTCTAAATTTTTTTTGGTGGACTGCTAGCAGCCTTCACTGAGTGTTTTTAATTCACTCAGCCAGGACCGGGGGGTGTGGGGTGGGGAGTTGCGAAGTGCTTTGGAGAGAGTGGGAATGCATTGACCAATTTGGTTCCCAAAAAGCAAATATCTATGGCAAATTTTGTTCCCCCCCCCAGACTCCCTCTCTTTCTGGCTCAGTCTTTCTCTCTGCTAATGCGAGTGTTTTGCTTTCGGCTTAAATTAACCCATCTATCCTTGGGGCTCTGTAGCGTGCCCAGAATCATTTTGCTGTTTGTGCACAACATTAAAAATCTATTTGTGCGGGTGGGAATATGTCGACCAGCGGATGCCAGGGAAACCAAGGTTAATTTTCCATGTCAGGAGGACGTTATCAGTGGAACCACATGACTGAGAGAAACAGAGAGAGAACCCCCCACCCCCCCAAAACAGATACACACACACACACACACGTACGCACACACATGTACGCACACACTCAGCAATGCACACTTTTACCCCCCTCATATTGTGTAACATAACGTCACTCCAACCCTTTGAAAAGTGCCTGTCTATCAGGGGAAGGGTGGTGTTGACTGGAGATGGTGGTGGTGGTGGTGAGGGGGGTCAGACATTAATACACACTGTTGCCACGGGGACGGCCTTTGATTACAAAGCCACCTATCAGCGCGCACATGGGCGTAATTAAAACTCAGCCCACTAATTCCACACAAACAAACAGCGATAATGCGACAGAGCAGCCGGTGGGGACCCCCAGAACCCCGACCCCCTCCTCCCCACACACACACACACACACACACCCCGCAATCCCAATCATCCCCTGCTGAGATCTGCTGCTGCCTAGTGTGTAGAAGAACATTATGACACTTTGAGAGTGTGGAGAAGCCTGTTTGTGGGAGTGTGTGTGTATGTGTGTGAGTGAGTCTATGGACATAATGTGCATAAGGTAGTTGATAGCCTAGTGTCCAGTTCATGTATTTTGTGTGTGGGGGTTTTTGTGTGTGTGTGTGTGTGTGCATGTGTGGCGTTTGCCAGCCAAGACTCATTCTTAGTTTGCCACAGTTTGTGAAAGTCACCCCTCTCCTCCTCCTCCTCCTCCTCCTCTGCTCTGCTCTGCCGCGTTGGGCATGGTCTCTGCACCCCCTGTGTTGTGAGGGGAGACCCTGAGACAGGACCCAGAGGTGACAGTGCCGCCCTCATCTCTGCTAATAAACGGAAGGGAAAGCTGTCCCCGGCGACAGAGTGCAGCACGACACACAAGCAGCCATCAGAAGCTTTTGCTGTGCCTGAACCTTTGCCAGAGGCTCACTCACTTTCTCTCTCTCTCTCTCTCTCTCTCTCTCTCTTTCTCTCTTTCTCTTTCTCTCGGTCTGTCTCTCCGTCAGCATAGGGAGTGTAATTTGGGATCGGAAAGGTGGGTCAGTGTTTTGATTCGATCTGGGCCTCGGGGTGGACGAATGTGTCACACAGGGGCAGAGTTTGGAGGTGGACACACACACACGCACACGCACACACACAGAAGTACGCACATGCAGGCACACACCCATCCACCCACGTATGCACACACACACACACACACACACACACACAGAGTTTAATGTGGAAAGATGTGCACTCATACAACAGCACCACACAAGCTCACACTCATACACACATTCAGCCGCGCTGGTGATCTGGCTCAGTGACCTTGCGGTCATATGATTCAGTGGACTGCAGATTTTTTTTACCCCTTTCCGCCTGTGCACTGTTCTTTAATTGGGGGCTGCAGCTGTGTGTGTGTTTGCATATGTTTGTGTGTGTGTGTGTGTGTGTGTGTGTGGCCCAGCACTACGCTGGAACAGGGGAGGTCTTTCTTTAGAATCGCACACAAGCGGGAGAAACACACACACATACCAGCAAACACCCGTGGTCAGGCAGCCAGGGCAGGAGAGGCCCAGGGGAGGCCAGCCGATCGGTTTAATGAAATAGCAGTAACATTCCCTCCTCTTCCAGGCCATGACACACTTAGCGAGAATGAGCAAATCCATAGTAATGAGGTAGAGGAGAAGAGAAACACCTGCACATTCTCTCAAGGCCAGATCTTGGGCAGTGCATTCAGTAGGCATATCTACAGTACTACCGACAAAGCAAATTAATAACTTCTGAAATGACCCCTTCCGACCCCAGTGTAAGCTGGTTTAAATGGATGAATGGACAGAATTTTAGAGGAATTCGATGTGTTTCGATGTATTGGATTTATCATCTCGGTTGAGTGTGAAATAGTGTAGTATTTTCTTTTTTTTAGGATAGCTATTCACAGGCCAAGCATTTTTGCAAGTCAAAAGTCCTCAAAGGACACCAGCTGTATACATTTGCCCATTTTAAGTTGCTGGATCGAAGCGATTATTTCTGTCCTCAGCCAAAACGACATGAAACAGAAAATAAAGTGCATTACTCTATCCAAATCTAGCCTTGCTTCGTATCATTAAAACCTCTCGGGACGATTGCATCGGAGAGAGGGAAAAAAAGAAAGAAAAGAAAATCTGGGGCTTCTCCGTTTCCCAAAAGTGTTTCGACCGGCCGTGTTATCGGGGCTTGTGAGCAGCATTAAATTTGTCTGATTTTCCAGTCGGTGCGTCCAGCGGAGCCCCCTCTGACCGCCAAATGGAACTTGCCAGCGGTGGGCTGTTCAATTTCACCCGCGCCACACCGCTCGCCCGGCTCCCGGAGAATTACGGCCCGGAACGATGCACTCGACGGGAGCGGAATGAGGCTCGGCTCCGCGCTCGGGGGGGGGGGGGGTTCGCTCAGCTCCGCTCTCCTCGCCCACTGCATTAATTAAAATATCAATTTGTGGCCCCCGTGTCAATTTACGGCTTATTCCCGGCTATCTCGGAGCCCAGCTTCTCGGAGCTGCTACCACCGCTCGGCTCCAAAACAAGCTTACAGCCTAGTGCTTCATTTGCCGCGGCGCATTACCTCTTAATGTGCATCTCTTCCTAAAATGGGGCTCTGTGTGGAATTGGATGGATAAAACTAGGGACTGTGTGTGTGTTTGGGAGTGTGCAAGGTTCCTCACTAACCAATGAATGCACCATGCAGTGACAGCAAAGAGAGTGTTTGGATGGCAGTTTGCAAAAGAGGGAGTGAGTGAGTGAGAGAGAGAGAGAGAGTTAGAGAGGGTAGAAGGAAGTGGGACTTGTGGTCTACAAGTTGCTACAGCGGCAAGGCAGACACCAGATTTTTATTTTTTTTTTTTGGCTGTGATTTGTTGCTCGGTCATGTCTCATAAATCAGCATGCCCCCCATCATTAAACGCAGAGGCGAAGTTGAGGTTGGCTATGGGGGGTGGGGGTGAGTGGGTGGGGGGGTTGCGGTAGATTGGCGGTGTTCTACACTCCAGAGAGGAGAAGAAGACCCTTTGCCCGAGGTTGAAATATTTCACAAAGGCAGAAATACCTCCCCTACACCTCCCGAAAAATAAATCACTCCCATTTGAAATTGACCTCTTGACACTCCACCACCATTCAGATAATGTGACTACATGCCCACAACCACCATTAAGAGAGAAACAGAGAGAGAGAGAGAGAGAGAGAAAGAGAGAGAGAGAGAGGATGATTTTATGGCCTGCATGGAGAGGCTCCCTTGGAGACAGCCTAGCATTGTCATTAATATTCCAAGGTTGATCTGATCTCCCTGTAATTATTCTATGGAGGAACCACCGAACACCTGATGTGATCCAAGTGTTAGCGGCTCTCCTCGTTGGCGGAATCTCTTTTGTCGGCCGCAGATAACTTCAGGCAATTATTTCTGATCGGCTTGAAGAGAGTCAAAGTGTTTTTAATGGTAATAAACGTGGCCGGTAACGGGAGCCTTTCATCGGCGGCGTAGCGGGCGTAACGAGACAGAAACTCCAGACGGGTCTGTCACTACATTTGGCCTCATCCTCTGTCTCCAGACTTGCAGCCTAGATCCAAAGCAGCGGCACAATTACCACCCATAATTTCGACTGTAGCACGTAAGACAAAGACGGGGAGGATGGTGGAGTTGAAAGGAAGTCCTTGGGAGGTGAGGTGTGTGTGTGTGTGTGTGTGTGTGTGTGTGATGGTGGTGGTGGAGGGGAAAGCTGTGGGGAGGTTGAAGAACGTGTATGGATGGAAGAGAGAGAAAGGAAGAGGGGGAACATCAGTACTCTGAATTTGTGCGTCAAAAGAGAGAGAGAGAGAAAGAGAGAGAAAGAGAGAAAGACTAAGAGACTGCGACTCCCTGGCGGCGCAAAAACAGCTCATTATCGTGAGGCTAAATTGAACAAATCAAAGAATCGCCAACTGATGAAAGGAACAGGACTTTCATTTAGTCTCTCCCTCCGTCAGAGACGGTGCGTGAAAGGTGTGTGTGTATGTGGGAGGGTGTGTGTCTGTCTGTCTGTGTCATCGTTTGTGTGTGTGTGTGTGTGTGTGTGTGTGTGTGTGTGTGTGTGTGTGTGTGTGTAAGATACCCGAGAAGGAGACGGAGTATTCTCAGTGTGCACAGTATGGTATTTTTCACCGTCGTGTGATTACAAGTTTGTATAGCAAGTTAGTAGATAAAAAGGAGAAAAAAAATATTGCGTATGCACTAAGTGAACTTAACTGAACCCTGAGTGCATAGTCTCTTTGTATATGTGCGTGTGGATGTCTGTGTGTGTGTGTGGGGTGTGTGTGTGTGTGTGTGTGTGTGTGTGTGAGAGTCTATGTGTAAGAGAGTAAGAGCATCTGTATGTGCATATCCAGTTGCATATCCAGTATAGGAAAAAAAAAGAGTCATGCGTTGAAGCCTAAGCCTCTGACAGCGAGCACCAGACTGATCCACTTATCCCGTGCCAGAGGCGAGGAGATGGGCACGTCGCCTTGCCTCCAAAGGACGTCAGAAATCAAATCAGAAGATTTTTTCCCTAAATCGAATCAGTTCAAAAATGCTGAGATCTCCCTTGAGGACGGGTCAGAGAGAGAGAGAGAGAGAGAGAGGCGGCACGGTGAAGGTGAAAACAAGCGAAGAGAAGAGAGGAGATAAGTGAAGAGGATGTACCCCCCCCCCCCCCCCTTCCCAAAGGCACAGACATATACACCTTTCTAAGTGAAGAGGAGCAAGAATGATACCCCTCATACACACACACACACACACACACACAGGCCCCACCCCAACCGTGCACCTTTCTGGCCCTCAAACCCTTTGGCAAGCGAGCCAAGAGGTGAGGACATGGCCGCTTTTAGAGGATTAAGACTAAATGGAAGTGTTCGCTGATTGATTCCAGACACTTGGGATGCGTTAGGGGGAACAAGATGGCACTGGGCTCCTGGTTGTCCTGGTCTCTCTGTCAGAGAAGAAGAGAGAAAAGGAGAAAGAGAGAGAGAGAGAGAGAGAGAGAGAAAAGAGAGGTCCGCTACAAACTTTCTGACCGCAGAGAGGTGAAAATGATAGCCCATATATTTCTGCCACTTACTGGATGCTTGGATTGATTGTGTACAAATTAGAGTGGAGAGAATTTCACTACCTTCTGTAATTGAGAGGGGGGGGGGGTCGACTAAACAATGAGGAGGGAAAATGGTGTGATCTTTATCAGCGGGCTTTGAAATGAGACCCTATCATTGGCCTATCAGCGAGCGATAACATGCCTGGAATAGCTGAGATGAGGTCTGATAGCGTTGTGACCTGCATCCTCGGGAGCATTGATCTCAGCAGGTCTCTTTGTAAGAAAGCAAAGACCTCGGGCCCTCTGTAAGCTATCCACTCTCCAGCACGCTGCAGGCTGTGAGGAGACCACAGTGGAAACAGGGCTTAAGAGTTAGAAGACGACACACCCACGTTATCTGATCCCTTAGTGTCCCAAGGGAATGTCTGATGCACACCATTGTTTTTTTTGTTGTTTTTTTTTTTTTTTTTAAAAAAACATTGGAAAAAAAAGTGTTTGTTTATTTACTTTACTGCCCTCCACTTCCCTCTTCTTTTCTTCTCTTTTCTTTTTCATTAAAACCTGTACAGGCGGTTGGCCTTAGAGGAAGCAGATGGTAGGTTCTAGAAGGTTTGTCAGAGAAGGGCTGACAATCCACGGAAACGATTAAGAGTGAGACAAAAGGAGCAGGCGGGCAGGAGTACGGGGCACCTGCACGAGGAGCTGCGTCAGACAGCCTGCACTGCTGCCGTAAACAATTACTCAGTGGTGTGTCTCCGTCACAGTCAGACACTGATGAGATGTTCACACACAATAGAGTTAATGGCTTTTATTTTTGTCTCCTCTGATTTCAACATGTTTTTTTTTTCTTTTGGTAAGACTTGGGGTTTTAGTGAACAACTCAGACTGCCTCCTATTTCATCAGTGTTCAAAATAGCCCAGACATTAGGCCTATGTTGCAATATTTAAGGTAATTTCATGAAAAGTGGATATAATGTGCACTCTTTCAAGAAGTGGGAATTGCTTTTAAGGGCAAATGGTATAATATTTAAAGTTGTGTCGTTAGGAAGTGGAAGGATTTGTCACAATGAAGAAAGTCTTGCATCAGCAGGTACTGTAGGAGGGAGAGGAGGCGGGCGTTTTGACTGACAGCTTCATGAAAACTCAAGACCTGTGCTCCCCTAAGAGGTAGAGATTCGAACCTCAAGGCGTGGAACACCTGCTGAAATGTTATATTTCCTCCTCGTTAAAATTTAAAAGGGATTAAAAGATGGAAGAAAGTACTTGGGGAGAGAAAGTGCACTTGAGAAGGGGACCATCCTCTCTGTCAATTTGAGATGGCGGACTTGCGTGTGACCTCGATCGGAATTTTATCAACCAATGGGAACAGAGAGTGAGAGACGACGGCTCTTTTTTGTACCATGCCTGTGGAACCTGTTAGCATATCTACGCACATACACACACACACACACACACACACGCACACACACACACATACACACACAGAGTCAGATTGGTGTGTGTCTGTGTAGAGAGCGGCCCCTCATGCCGATAATGATTTCAAAGTTCAGGACCTGCGAGTGGTGGGCATAATGAGGGCCGTGGTCATTACTGCAAATTACATCCTGCACTGAGCAGCTCCGCTCTAGCTGGAGCTCCAGCCCCGAACCCCCCCCTGAAATGCCTCCTACCCGGGCACTTTGATTAGCGTTAGCCACTCAGCACCAGGTCTCTCTCGCTCTCTCTCTGAACCAAACCAGTTGATACATCATTTGTATAATGTCATTCCCTACCACCCCTTCCAACCACCAACCACCTCCACTACCTCCACCCACCCAGCCACCCTCAACTCACTCTCTCTGGCACATGCTCTCTCCCTCTCTCTCTCTCTCTCTCTCTCTCGGTAATGTACCCGTACCTGGCGGAGTATATGAGAATTAATGGGGACGACTTACCAGCTAAAAGGTTTCCCCGCACAACAAATGGATGAAATTTGCATGCGATGCGCTCTTGTTGAATGTCATCTGAGGAAGAGAGCACATCAATGCTGAAATGAATAAAGACAGTCGGGGATTAGCAATAATGAAATCAAATGGCCTGACGCGCCTTGTCGGAATTGGCATGCCTCCCTGCTTGAATGCTGAAGGCCATCAGTTCACGCTCAAAAAAGACCAAACAAGGACCGCAGTAAATTACACTTTGTCCTTTTCGATCTCAGCTCTTTGAGTCATCATGTATATTAGATATAAGGTATCCGACATGGCGTAATGCTATCATTTCATTTTTTTTATTTATTTATTATTTTTTATTTATTTATTGGCAAGCCGATTAATGCAGCAACAACATGATGTGTCACTAATGGCATTTAAAAACAAAAATACAAATTTTATTAAATATAGCAATGTGGCCTCTAATTTTAAAAGTGAGTTCAGATGTTTTCCTGCTTTCAAGTTTCACATTGCCCTCACAGACACATAACTAGTGGCTCATGGCAAACTTGTACCTCTCGTAATGGAAAAATCTTATTAACCTTTTTTCCGCCAGAGCTTATCAGTTTGTTTTTTTCTTCTTTCTTTTTGAAAAAAAAAATCCTTTCCTGTACTGCAGTACCATGGAGTGGCAGGAAATGTCCTCAGACGCCACAACAGACAGATTGTGTCCAATCTGGTTGTCCCTCTCTCTCTCTCCCTATCGTGCTTTCCTTCCGTCAATCCAGACTTATTTTTAAAAGCCCTGTCTGTGTGGTGCCATTGTGCTCAGGGGGGAAGGCTGCACTAGTCCTACTAATCAAAGGGTAGGGGGACCCATCTCAGCCTCTTGTCGCCGCATTATCCAAGGTCTTCCTTTTTCCATTTAGACTCACTAATGCAATTGAAAGTGCTTTGTGGTCATGCTTTCCATTTTTTTTTCTCTCTCTCTCTTTTTTTGAGTGAAAGAAGGGGTGGGTGGGTTGGGGGGGGGGAGATGTACTGCTATTCTATTTTCCGCAAAGCGCGTGTTTCGCTCTGTCTGGGCATTGCAGGCAGATGACTCGGGCCCAAATAAGCTGTGTCTGTAAATGGGTCCCGGGCAAGGTCCTGGCTGCCGCTGCAAATGGGACTTGGCATCTGCACAGTGCCGCAAAGCGACCGCCCTCCTCCCTTGTCCGCCTAGCCTCAGCTCCGATCCTCTCCGCTCCTTCTCTCTCTCTCTCTCTCTCTCTCTCTCTGTCCATCTCTCCCTCAGCTCTCTCACTGGCCCTGATGCCCTGTCTCCACAGGTGCTCTAGTAAGCAATGGCCGCCTGCCAGGCCTGGAGAACAATCCCAGAATTCCACAGGGGTGCCTCCATAAAGGGTGCTTTAGAGATCCCACCTCCTCCTCCTCCTCCTCCTCCTCCCTCCCACTTCCCTTGTCCCCTCATGCCTCCAACCGACCGAGGGCAGTTGCAGCTGTGGGCCAAAGGGTGAACAAGCACCGCCCTCAGGTTTGGAGGGAAAAGCGATTGGTTAAACAGCATCCAATACGACAACAGTTGACGTGACTTCTAATCTTCCCATCACTGGACAGACAGAAATTTCCTGTCAGTTTGTCAAGAAAAATAAAAGTCCTTTTGAAAAAAAAAAGTCATTGTAATGTGATGACAATGGAAAAAAAAATACATCTTACTGTTTACATGAATAACAACATTGTATCATGGAGAGTAGTGAGTAGTGAGTGTATTCTGTTTGCCTAAGGCTTTGATTGTGGACAGGAAGTGCGAATGCCTCTTGGCCTCTGGCCTGACTTGACTGGCATCGCTGGTGTCGATTTCCTCTCCGCTCCTCCAGCCAGCAGGCTCTAAAGGTCAGCACGTCTGAACGGCTGGCGGCGGAAAGTTGGCCCGGGGTAAGCATGGAGCACACTGGAGCCTCTGCTACCCAGCACTGTTTACCTCAGACTTTCTCTGTGAAATTGGTCTCGGCTCAATTACTCGTTTCTTCCTATAGACAAACAGACCACCACCACCACCACCGCTCTTCCCCTCCTCCTCCTCTTCCTCCCCAGTTCACAACCTGTCCCGGCCGGCACGACTTGTCCCAAGCACGCTCGCAATTCATCAGCGGGTCTTTCGCCAGATCCTATTTCCAATAAGCCCAACTCCAATTTACAAAGTGCTTTGCATGTGAAGGTTAATCAATAGTCGCGAGTGAGAAACATATCCGTGCTACAGCGGCGTCGGGCTGGGCTGAGCCGTGTCGACTCGACTCGACTCGAGGCAACAGCAGCTCCTGTGAGGCCGCTGGCCCTGAATCATTCATCTGGGAGCGGTGAAATGGGAGGGGGAACACCCATCTAATTCTAAACAAATATGTTCATCAACAAAGCCCCCGGGAATGGAACAAACAGTAGTGTGTGTGTGTTTGTATGTGTGTGTGTGTGTGTGTGTGTGTGTGTGTGTGTGAATGCAAGGTTATAGTGTTGA
>JASCQY010000057.1:567571-587033 GCA_030264315.1 Sardinella tawilis | reverse complement strand
AAACAGTAGTGTGTGTGTGTTTGTATGTATGTGTGTGTGTGTGTGTGTGTGTGTGTGTGTGTGAATGCAAGGTTATAGTGTTGAATCGATTTATACCAAAGTTGTCAAATGCAGAACCCTTCAACTAGCATTGATTTTTGAAACTTTCAAGAGATACATTTTAAATGCATGTTCATATACATGCATTCATTATTATATAAATTAATAATTAAGTGTGTACACATACTGTATATATGCAGTTCATGCGTTTATATATTGATGTGTAATCTGTAGTGCACTAGTTCATCCTAGTTGTTTGTGTGTGTGTGTGTGTGTGTGTGTGCAGTTCATTGCTCTGAATTTGACGCGAGGTCTGACGTTAGCTGAGCAGTCGTAGTTGTAGCCGAGCGGCTGAGTGCAGTTTAATTTGATTCCAGTCCTAGCCAATGCCATTTCCCCCTTCAAACAGAGGGAAGCCTTATATCCAGTGGTTCGGCTCGGCTCGAGCGGGCGGGCGAAAGACAAGGCCCCTTTTATTCTACTGTATGGCTCTCCAATGGGAGCGAGCCCTCTCGGTCTGAAAGAGCTGCTCTCTGCAGCTGCGGTCTCCATCGCACTCTCAGACTCCTCCTCGCTTTCTCACTGGGCGCTCGAATCTGTTCTCTTGCCGTCTCACTTCGTCGACTTTAAACAACTTTGCTCTCTCCTCCTCACCGTTTATTTCTCTCCATCCCATAGTTATTATTATGTGATGTCGTCCTCACAAAATTTGCTATATGATCACTTAAATCTTCTTATTCCTTCTCCCCCAATGAAAAAAAAAATCAGGTGCCGATCTCTGCGTCGGCTAAGTGGAAGCGGGCGTGTCCGACGAAGTAGAAGAATCTCGTTAGCAATCAAGCCTGGCTCCTGGGGAGATGTTTACATGGTATTAAGGGGGCCACTGGCTCCGAACCAAGAAGCCTTTGTGGCCGAGGCAACGGCGTCGCCACCTCTCCCTCACACTCCTTTCCGCTCAAGCGACCAGGCGTGCGTGTTTAACCTCCTAAATCATGGATGCGCCTGAAATATTTAGCAGTGCCGGTGAGGTGGGGCCACGTACTGTAGCTATGCTCGCACCCAGCCATATGCTTTTGCATAATGCCACTTTAAACATGTATTGAACCGGCACCTACCATTAATCTGAAATTAAAGTCGGCAGGGTGGTGTTCGTGTTCGGCTTGGCTTTCAAGACACGACAGCGACACTGCACTTAACCTGTGAAGTAGCTCTGATGAGGGGATTCTCTCCAGGGCAAGACTCTTAGAAAATCATCTCTCGCTCTCTCCTCCCATCTCTCTCCCTCTCCCTCTCCCTCTCTCTCCCTCTCCCTCTCTCTTTTTTTTCCTCTACCCGTGTTGTCACCAAAACTCACCCAACCATGAAGCACAATGGCCCCAGTGAGTGAGGGTTTGATCATTAGAAATGCACGTGTCCAATCTGTTTTTTTAATGAATTGCATTAATGGAGAAACGACCATCTTAAGCCCCTCCATCATGGTCGGTACCTGACACAATAATAGTAGCTGGAAATAGCAATTCCTACATCAGTCTGTTCCGTGTTTTTTTTTTTTTCTCACTTTTTTTTTTTTTGTCTCAAAGCAGCAAATAATGCATGCCATTTAGAAAGTGGTTTGTTTGATTGCAAAGCAGTGCCCTTTATGGAAATGCAGAAGCCAACTCTCCAGTCGCTTTTAAAGGCACCCAGGTCTTAATTGGCCCCCGACGCTGCATTGTTGAGGAGAAAAACATTTTTCAAGCTGAGTGCATTATAGATGGCACTAAAACAATCCCATTAGAATGTGCTTTTTAAATAGTTTGCAAATTACTTGGCCACGGCGCAGATGCATTTTGTGGTTGCATTAAGCTCTGGGTGATGGTAGAGTATTGTGTGTGTGTCAGTGTCAGTGTGTGTGTGTGTGTGTGTGTCTCTCTCTCTCTCTCTCTGTGTGTAGGGAATATCTGGCTGTTAGGTTGCTAGTTGTCTAGGAGATAAGTGTTCAAAGGGGAGAGCATGTCTTACCTAATGATATTTTTTAGTATAATGAACAGGGGGAACAGCCAAAGGGTCAAGCGGCTTATTGCCGTCTGTTTTTGTGTTTATCTCCGAAGCAAGGTTCACTTAAAATGCTTGTTCCCGCACATGACCACAGGGGAAGGGAGCACCGGGGAGTTTGAATTCGATAGCCGGGAGTCATGCGCTTCCATTGAAATGGGCTGATAGGGTTAGCCACACCTTCAGGACGCTGCAGCCTAGCATCGTTTTGGGCTCCCCAGACTAGATAAATGAAAGAACTCAAACCAGAGCATCCAAGTGGACCTGGGGCCAGTGGCAGCAAAATGATTCTGGTTGTTCAGAGAGCACCATTAGTGTTGATCCTCCTTCCAGGTGTAATGTAATGTAATGACGTTATCATTCTACAATCTCTCCTCATGTCAAGGACAGATGTCATCACTGATAACACATTGTGGCATCGTAGTGGCTGTTCTGCTCCCAAAATATCACTTTCATCTTATAAGCCCAGACGAGTCTTGAGCTCAAAATGAGAAGATTCACTTCCCTGAAGCTCCCGTGTGAAGTTCTCAGCTAAGGCCAAGGACCTTCAGAAGGTGCAGCTACTATTCTGCTGTTGACTGTTTTCAGAGGAGCATGTTGACATGCAGATGCGGGCCCTAATGACTGGTTGTTCAGCTGGTGGGCCTGTGATCTGGGGCCCATTGGGGGAGGGTTGAGATTTGTGTGTGTGTGCGCGTATGTGTGTGTGTGTGTGTGTGTGTGTGGGGGGGGTGTATCACTGTCAGTGCCTTTGGTCCCAGCACCCTCTCATTTCGCTGTTTGATGTGGAGCTCGGAACGAGGCCCCACTGTCATTACAACACGTCCAGGGCCTTCCTCATTGCACCACGCCTCCGTCACACTTGTCACATGACTTACTTCTCTCAAGAGTTCTTTCCCTATTTTCTCTCTCTCTCTCTTTTTCTCTTGCTTTTTCAATTTTTCCTCTCTTTCTCTTCTGCTCCCCCCCCCACCTTTTCCATAGACTTAGAGGTCTAGAGGCACCTCATAGCGGCAGGATCTTGCCGACAAGCCAAGGGTAAATGCCTGGGTGTCATTGAGTGTGCGCGGAGAACAAATGACGCGTTGAGAGAGTCGGGGTTGTGTGTGACAGAATACTTGTGGCAGACAAATCACCAACAGATTGCTCGGTGCATTTCAAGGTTAGAAAAGAGGTTTTGTTAGTATAATGAGGTACCAAAATGGCACATGCCAGGTGTGTAATATGCTTGCGATGCCAAGTCCATTATTCGGGCTACAGCGGTAATTGCCTTTTTAGACAGCCAAGCTTATTTGTTGTTGTTGTTGTTGTTGTTGTCGTCGTCGTCGCTGTTTCTTTTTTATTTGTGCAGATTTTGCATGTATCGGACGGTTCCAAAGAATCCCCTGTGCAGCAGATGCAACCTGATAGGAGAGTCTGATACTGTTGTGAATCTAACTTTACACTCACTGGTCATTATTAGCCAACTGGGACCACTGAAGTTCACAGCAGTGGAATTAGGTGGGGTTGGGGAGGCAGGCTGGGTGTGGGTGGTGGGGGGTGGTAAACATATGTCTGATGTCATTTAAGACATAAGTATGGGTGGAATGTTATGTAGTGGATGGAGTCCATAGGATAGCTACAGTAGATAGTGTTTCTCTGGTCTGAAGCAATGGAGAAATGGCTTTGCATTTAGCCTGCCTTGTTAGCTCACTTATTACTGGTACTTGCACTGAATCTGACCACGTGGCTTTGAACCTTCCAAATCATCTGCTAAATTATGCATTGGAATTTTGCCAGTTTAGAGGCTGGCCTTTTTGAGATAAGCAACTAATTGAAGTATATTATGTTTTCACCGCTTGAAGGTAAAGGCATTTTCAAAGGCTTGTGAAATGAAAGCAATCAGGACAGCGCACGAACGCCAAGCAATCTGTCTGCTCTGAACCAGCAAGTACACAGTAGACGCTGAACATCGCCTGTCGCATTGATCTCGTTCATCAGGGCCATCTCTTAAACTCATTAAGCTCATTACACTCAACACGCTTTATATGTTGTTAGCTGTTCAGTGATCAGCCTGGACTCTGCTGCAACTGCTGCACTGCTTCGGTTTATGGATTCCTACGGGTGAAAAGCATTTGGAAAAGAACTTTTCACTAAAGGACAGAACACTGTATGTTTCTCTTCTCTTTGTATGGGTGACCAATGAAACAGTTGAACTTTTAACTTGAAAAGTAGAGGCGTAACTCAGGGAGGAAATGAAACTTGAAGCAAAGTCACCCTAGCTGAATGGAGAATTTCACTTTAATGCACACAATGTTCTCCAGCAGTCCCATAGCACTGACCTTGACCAAATGCCCTCCATATCCTCGCCGGGGTGGCTGAAGAACCAGCAGCAAAACTCAAGCAGCACCTATGAAAGGCAAATATCTAGTGGGTGCAGTGCCTACTGTATAGGGTATTTTCCTTTTTTTCTCTTTCTTTCTTTTTTTCTCATCTCTTCTGTTTTTTTTTGTGCTGTGAGTTTGACAGCTCCAAAAGGGAAAACAAATATCAAAGGGAATTTGGAGATAAAGAGTGACATGAAAGAAAGGAGGAATCCCTTGGATATGATCCTTTGTGTGTTTTGTTGTCATTTAAAAGTGAGCAAGGAAAAAAAAATAGAACGATACATATGGTGCTCTCCTGTTTGTTATATAGATATTATATATATAACATAATATATATATAATATTATATTATTTTCCCCCACTATGAATAGATATTCAAAGACTGCCGGAGGATGGAGGCATTTTGTAAACATACAATACATAGTTTTTTCCCTGTGCAAAGCAGGGGTAGATATCAGATAGAGAAAGATAGAGGTCCATATGCTGATAAGCGATAGAGGGCCTGAAAGCCCATTAGAAAAGTGTTTTATATCAAAGTGAGTTTAACTTAAATACGCGTGCCAGCCGTTTGTGATATGACGGTAGTCATGAGTAGCGAAAAGGAGAGGGGAAAAAAAAGCGAAGATTTTGTATCTCCCTGCGGGATCAGGGCTTTTTGTACCAATAACAAAGCTGCCATGAAAGGATAAATTGCAGCCCACAGTAGCCACCTCTCGAGGTGCAGTGTCTGCAGCCGCCTCTTGATTTATTTGATGGTCCCCCTCCTAAACGCTTTCTGCACCGAAGTCAAACACGCTTCTGTTGGGTGCTGAACATTTGTTTGCCACAGTGCTGTCGTATGTTCCAGTTCATACGCCTTTGCCCGCTGGGGCGTCCCAGTTCCCTTCCCATGGGCATTTTTACATAGCTAAAAGAAATAAATAAAATAATGAATAAAATAGATTTGAAATAAACTTATTTTCTTAAAACTTCACCAGTCATGGGAAGCTCAGTTGTATTTTGTCTCTCAGTCTGAAATGGTTCCATTTGGTAAGGAAATAAACTCCACCGTTGTGTCTCTGGTACCCTTTCATTCAGTGCTGTTCAGAACACACCCAGATGCACTTGAGGTACACTGTGATACGCCATATTAAGATGTATAGTCAATTATGGGAATATATCAGCAAGGGGAAGATGTAATATCCCGCGTCCCAAGTTATTCCGCACTAAATCGCTGTGTGTAAATAGAATATGTCTCCAAGATGAAAAGTGAGCTCAATTAAAAGCAGTATTTTTTCCCCCTCCTTGCCCTTCCACTCCCAACAACCTTGGAGTTAGCCTGCAGTCTGTCTGCGCTGCTTAAACAATGCCATTATTATGATTACGAACGATCAAATTACTTAGCTGAGGCTAGGCTAGCTGGAGGCTGCTCGGAGAGATCAAGAGTGAAGTTGCCCTGGCAGCACAAGAGGTGCTAGGTGAATTCAACACCTTGTCACACTTTTCAATCAGTGGCTCACAGAGACAGGAAGGCAATAGAAAGGGCTCGAGAAGGGATGGGGGGCGCTGCAGACATGATTGGACATGTCACCCCGTTGTTTTATTAATTTGACAGCTAGGTGCAATTTAAGTTGAAGTTGGATTGCCTGCAGGTTTGTGTGTCGTTTTTTTCCTCCACCGTGTAATTAAATCAAAGATGAGTACAGGTGAGTTTGCGGTGGATGAAGGCACAGGTGAGACCATGACCTCGCGTAAATAACCACATTCATTGAGGCACAAACCAAAGCCTTTAGGCATCAGCTGATGACAGACTGATGCATGACGTATCCTCTGCAGAAGACATTTATCTGATCAGTTAGCCCTCCATTGAAAGTTAGTCACCGGTGTTTCATTGGTTATATTCAGTTGTATTGTGCTCTCTAAAAAAAAAAGAGAAAAATTTCCTCACTTGCTGTAGTGAAATAATCCCTGATCTTGCATGACGGTACATACACAGCTGACTTGAGATCTTTCAGCACCCAGTTAAACTAATGGTAGGTTATTGTACATGGGCCAAGGTGTCAACAACACTGATAAACACCTGGAATTTATGGTCTGTTGCAAACCCTAACAGGGGAAATGAAAAACACAGATATCACGATTACGCCGGGGGATTTTTGATAATGTTATCATGTACACAAAACAGAACCTTCTCTTAATGGCAGGTAATGGAACATTCTCATGTATAGCGTCAGAGAATTAGGCGCTTTCAAAAACATGTTATGTGTGCGGTGACCGAGAAAGCCTTAAATATTATCAGCCATTCACCTTTTCCCTTGTACCACCGAAGCGCAGGCACTGCAGTTCCTGTTCGATTTGTCCCCCGCCCTGTCCTTCTTGAGAAAGCATTATGGTTTTATTGATTCCTCTCCTTGGTCGTGAGCGCTCTCCCCTCCGTCCGGCGGTGAATACCCGCTCCGCACACAGAGACTAAAATGGACACCTGAGTGGGGGCCTCATGTGCGTTTCGGAGTCCTTGCTCCACACTTCAAGTTGCCATGGTGCATCCGCCACTAATGGAAGGAACAAAGTAAAAGCGAATGAAGAGCTCTTTCTCCCTCTCTATAATATCCCTACACCTCTCTCTCTCTCTCTCTCTCTCTATTTTTCTTCCTCACTTCTCTTTCTCCCCCTCTCTTTCTCTTGCTCAGGGCCAGTTCAGCTTGGATTGTGGCCTCCAATGGCGCTGTTCAGTTCATTCATTTACGGTCCACGAGCCAAGCCCAAGTCTTTATCAATTGCATTACACCCAAGCACTTGTTCCTTTTTCTCTGTTGAAATGCTTTAACCAATGCCAGTGAATTGCAATTTATGAGAAATTTACACAATATCCCTTCCGCAGAAATGCTTTACAGACTCTTATGTAAGTTGCTATCGATCAAAATCTCAGAATACTTCAGCGTCAGTCTCAACATTTGAAACATCCCAAGGCTTTATATTTCATCTGAGAGTTTATATTTAAAACTTTAACTAGAACGTCAGTTTGGTTCACGGTGACCCACTCATCTGTCCATCAGTTCATTTATATGAAGTAACTTATTTATATACAGTAAACATCTTGACAGCCATTTATGTGATGGAGCTGGTATTCATGAGTACTTGACAAAAAGACAGATGCTGGTGTTATTGTATTGCCGGGATTGTGGAGCAAGGTCAGAGGCTTGTTTGATTGAGTGCACATTGTTTGCACTTTCGTTTGTCTGCCGGCTTGGTGCTGTGGCTGTCCTCCTCGTCCTTCTCTGCAACTATGGCGCCACGATAAAAGGACTTTTATTTTAGAGAACTACGCCTTTTGTCAGCAAGTAGCTGGCAGGAGACAATATGGGCTCCGTCTCCGAAAGCCTTGATAAGATGTTCTGTTGTCACAGTGTCTTTATTTTATGAGGGGTTAGGCCTAAGCATGGGCTCGCATGTTTGCCATGGTTCAGCTCCCGCAAGTTATTTCAGAGTTGCTATTTTAAAACTCCTGAGGTCATGAAATAATATTGAAGTAGTCTACTGATAATGTAAAAGCCAGCATGCATACACACACACACACACACACACACACACACACACACACACACACTTTATCATGCAGGACATTCTGTAATGTTTTGTCTCCAGTAAGCCTTGGGTCTGATAAAAGCAATGGTTTCGGTTTCTGGTAAGATCAACTCAGTGATGTGAGCATACCTATCTGCACTCTTTATGTGTTCTTAAACAAGCCAGAACACCTTCCCTCAGGAGCTCTTGCTGTATAGAACAACACTTAAACACACACACACACACACAGAGTCACATTCACAGTCAGTCACTCATACAAGCACACTTAAACACACACACACACACACACACACGCAAACAAAGAGACACATGCCAAACAGACCTGCTCATTCCCTGCTTTTAAAAGAAGAAGTAAGGAAATGACTCCTAAATGAGCTCAGCGTCTCTCAGCCTCACAGAGCTCTGTCAACATACACAGCTAATGTCAATAGCAGGGTTTCCAGGAAGTAGCGGGCAGCCATTAAGGCCAGCTTGATGTTACTCATTAACTGTTATTAGTGCTCTTTCTCACTTTTTTCAACACATTTGACATTAACTGGTCACACATTAGTGTACCTCTTGATGGCTCGAAGATGGAAGTGATTTCAGAAATGTCAGACGCCTTATTGTTGTTTTTATTTTGCTGTGATGCCAATTGAAGCTTTTTTTGTCATTGTGGTTTCTCTAAGTGTTTTGCACGCATTTGGCCCTCAGACTATTTGGTCTGAAATACAGTGTTTGATAATAGCACTACTGCTCTTTATAAAAGGGTTAGAAAGCCTAATTCTGAGTCAAGCAGTGTGATACAAAGTGGTGTTATTTCACACACTGTTGACCACTGACCTATGTGTGTACAGTATATTACTGTATGTATGTGGGTGGGTGTTTTTTATGTATATGGCTGAAAAAACACACATTTTAGTGTCATTTTATTTCATCATCTGAAAGACTAGAAACACTTTCTGATTCTAGATCAACTGAATTTTCCGGTTCAAAATGGCTGCTTGGCTGACGCATGCAATTGCTCTGCTGATTTTCTAGGCTCTGCCTTCATGATGGTGAACACGTCTGGACGTTCGGCAGGCCAGAAGGCCCAGTTGTTTGTGCCCCAGCTGAAAGAGAACGACACCCACTGCATCATCTTCCAGTACTACGGTGCCAGCCGAGAGGGCTCTGTGCCTGGCCAGCTCAACATTTACGTCAAGGAGAACAACAGCCCGCTGGGCATCCCCGTATGGAACGCTACCGAATTGGCCTCTCACAAGTGGCACCAGGTGGAGCTGGCAGTCAGCACCTTTTGGCCCAACTTCTACCAGGTGAGAAATATTCTGAAGGACTTGACTTTAAGTTACACTATGCAACATTTTTAGGTTAATATATCAGCATCATAGTCACTTTGATGGTTAAATAGTTAATTCCGGGGCGAATGAAGGCTATTTCGCCGTCGTCAACCCCTTCCTACCGGCTTTACCGCACTATACAATGTCAAATGACTCGGCCTGCGCACATAGGGCAAAGCGAAACTAAAACCAAAATGAAGTTGAAATCGCGTTTATTACCTTATTAGTCAACGTAACTCCACAAAAATGATCATTGGCTTTGGTCTGAAGAGTAATCCACATGAATTGGTGAGAGTGTACAATCTTGTTGCTATATTTTCCTCCTGTATTTTCCTCCGCCTGTAGGGGGAGGCTTGCATAGTATGCCTTTAAAGTAATTTTGAAGAAAATAAGGTAATACTGGCTTTATTTGAAAATCATTGACACTTTTTCGATGTTTATGACAGTTGTCTTTAAGTGTCGCTTGTTTTTTGTAATGTGTAGTTGACACTGGGGATCAGACTTTGCAAAAATCGAACGACACTTGATGACAACAGTCATAAACATTAAAAGAACATATAGCTCTTAGGCTCCTATATTTTTTGAAGTATGTGGGCTCAGATATAGGGGTAAAATGACACCAGTTGATACTGTATGTTGAGTCTTTAACAGTATTTTAATCAGACTGTGAGTCTTCAAATCCTCTGTGAGGATTACTCTTGTGGTGCTTTATTGCTCTTGTGGTGCTTTACTGTTTTTTTTTGCACCACACTCAAGTAGAGAGAACTTGCAAATCAAAACTGCAGAGGGCTGTCCTAATAAGACTTACCTTGTGGGCACCTGTGTCAGGTAGAGAAATTAATCTCAGGTGGAGTGATTCATGACCTGCTTCAGTGGAGCAGGCTTGATTTTTGACCCTTAGTCAGACTCCCAGATTTTTTCTTTTTCTTGTTCTTTTTTTAGAAGAAAAACGGCCTAATTACTTCAAACTGAAATGACCCCTATGGGGCACAACAATGCCTCTAGCCGATTCCCCTGTGCTCGGGATGAATGGTCTTAAGAGCCAGAACAGGCTTGAAGGAGCCGACGTCCAGCCTGGAGTCTTTGTGCGTCTCAGTGGCCTGGAAAAGCTTTCATATAAAGCGACGGAGCCACAGGAAGCCTTTTATGCTAAGGAGATCTTTCATGACTGGCTTCTCGAGACAGCAACGCACACCAGGGAGACGGGAGAGTGAAGTTTTAGCAGAAGACAAATACTTTGAAAGGTTACAGGAGTCCGCCACATAGTGTGTGAGTGTGTAGCGAGTGTGTGAGCTGAAGTGTAGTGTGGTGAAGGTGCTGCCTTGGGTTGTTTTGCTCCTTTGTGAAGAAAGATAGGACGCCAACTTGATGAAATGACACCAGAGACTGTTTTCCAGTGAGCTGAGAAATCTTGTGGAAGAGTGTTCTCTTCAAAATCACCAGTAGCATAAGCATGCCCCAATGGAAGTGTGCTTTCTGTTGCTTGAAACAGGCTAAACGCTGCAGGTTTTAACACTATTGTCCCAGGTTGTTAATGTCTTATGCTCTCATCTGGGAGGTGGTTCTAGACAGTGTTCTGTTGTTGTGCTAACCTGTGTCTGTGACCTATCTTTTTCGTCACAACCATTTTACTCAATGATAGAACCACCAAGAAGGACTTCAGCAACAACACTGTTTAGACACTCAGTCCTGATTGAGATTTTAAGAATCCAAGGGAGCCATACCACAGTAGATCAACCTCTACTGCATGTCCAATATCCTATGTGGCTCAGACAGGGCGGCAAATGACAGCCGTTATCACCCCAGCACCGGTATATTGGACCTTAGCAAGTGGACCTGAGGACCATAATCTACAATGAAGACATCGCTCCACGTTTCCTTAGTGTTCTTAGCAGCATTCTAGAATAGAGAAAGTTGAGAGAGCCATCACAGCATGGCAAACATCAGGGAGTTGAGAAGAACAGATGACCTTGAGAATTGACCTCCCCTGGCTCCCCTGGCTCCACTGACGAGAAGCCCCTAATGATGGACCCTAAGTCTCCTCACACATCCGCAGTCTCTAAGGACTAACTCTGAAGGCAGAATGATAGACATCTTACTGTGTCCTCTGAGGAATAACGTTATTATCACATCTCTTTTGGGCCAGTCTTTTCCAATCCATTGACATTCCAATCAAAACAGCAGCTTGAATAGATCGGTGGTGTTACTTGAAGTTTCTAGAAAGTGCCTTTATGTACTTAAAACCACCAAGACTGCAACGCAAGTTAGCAACAATGCTTTTTAGAAACGAACCCCTCGTTGAGACTTTTTAAGACTTGGTTTTTATTGTCCAGCATATGGCTGTGACGATGTACGGTGATGAAGCGAGAGTTGTGACTTTTTAATATCCCAGAAGATTAACAATGGGAACTGTAATCTTTCTGGGCTATATCTAATTAGCGATGGAGAGGTAATTATACGTTTGTGGTAATTGCACACTATCTTAAGTGTTTGTCAAAATGAAACCACCTGGTATTCAGAAATTGCTTTGTCTCTTATTTTGTAATTATGGGGTGTGTTTCTCTCTCTCTCTCTCTCTCTCTCTCTCTCTCTCTCTCTCTCTCTCTCCTCCCCCCTCCCCACTCCATTTACTTTGAGTTTACTGTGAAAGTCTTTCAGCACCTCTAATTGCATTGCCAGTCGGGTCGCGCAGAAAAACTTTTAATTGATGATACAGTGACACACAATTTTTAAGTACGGTATTATTTTTTTTTCGTCCTGAAGCACTATGATACTCCCTGACATTTTGCATTGTTCATGGTCGCTGCGTGTTATTGTGCTTCCATTTATAGACACGATGACAATAGCAGGGGAGGAGAGACCCTGCTCTTTGAAGGGGGTGGCACCATTGCCTAATAAATAAGCTGGACATGAGAGGAGGGGTCAAAGGTCGCTCCAAACCTCTCCACAGCGTGCGATAATAAACTGAATACATGCATGGTGTGCTCTTGGGGTCGGCTGCAATTCAAAGTAATTTAGCTGAGGTGGTGTTAATTGGAGTCTCCTACATTATAACTGACTGGACAGTAGTTCTTAATGTGCTGCACTGCATGTTTGTGAGAGGAAAAAAATGCCATTTATTTGCGGGAATCGACTGGTACATAAAACATCCAGGAATTTCTCTCTCTCACACTCTGTACTGTATATCTCTCTCTCACTCACACATATACACACACACACACACACACACACACACACACACACACACACACACAGTATACACAAACAATTTCTCTCTCATAGGAAGTCTCCTGTCGCTGAACAGCTCCTGCTTACAAACAACAATAATCACTAATTGGGCCATTTAAATATGAAGCTAATGAGAAAAATAAAACAAAAGACAAAAGTGTGGGTGGAAAAAACGTTTGCGTGCGTGTGTGTGTGTAAGAGGGGCTTTGGGTGCATTCGGACTCAGGCCTTTGCCGCAGCGCGACGCGACAAACATTAACGCCCAGGATTTAATCGGCCTCCGGCACATTGTGACATTTTGCATCGCGGGTTTCGCTTTTCATTTCCTCCAAATGAGGCCCTAATAAAGCCATAATTAGCGTTCGGAGCCTCTCGCGATCGCTTCGCACAAGAAGAACAGGGTTCTGTGTGTGTGTATATGTGTGTCTATATGTGTGTGTGTGTGTGTGTGAAGAGGGTGGGGGGGGCAGGGTAGGTAATCAATTTAAATGCATTTCTGAGACCCAATAAAGGCATCTGGTCCATGGGGCCCTATGCATGATGCTGTTATCTCTTTCTAATGAGCTGTTTTGATGTACCTCGTTCACGCCACATTGGGAGCTGTTCGTCCAGGTTCTCCTTGGAGACGCCTGCCTGCCTGCCTGACTGACTGCAGGTCCTCACGCCAACTTGTAAAGTGCAGTGCGATACAGGTGTTTAGGTTTCTATTCAATTACGGTGGCCACCTCAGTTAGTGCCCACAAAATGACCATTAGAACAGACAGCATTTATGTTAGCATAAAATTTTAGCAGTCCCCACTGCCTTTATTCCCCAATATAACTCATCAATTAAAACAAGGCATTGGATTTAAAATGTGAGCCTTATTCCTGGAGTCACTCAGTATCACTGAGTAAGGAAAAAAAATATCACAAAGCCAGAGTGAATGTTGTTTATTAAACACAACCTTAGCTGAGCATCTTGACCTTCACTCTTTTGTTTTTTTTCAACCCACACCGCCCTAACCCCCCCACACCCCCCAATCCAGCCCCCCATTGTCCTTTGTAACCCCCCCCCCCCCCCCCCCATACATCGCGCTGTTACGTCTCCTTGTGTTTGGAGTGTGCCAACCATAACAGTTTACACAGGCGTACGTTAGCCCTCTTGTTTTATTTAGAGACTGAGTGCAGATTGTATCGAGACTGGAGAGAGGAGTGGTCTGGTCTCCTCCTCGCCTTTCTCCTTTGTCCTTGTTATCGCTACATACAGTAAGTGACTCCAAGCTCAAGACGAAGGGTGTAACAGAACTTTAAATATAAAATGCAGTAAGGACATCAAGATTACATGCACTGCAATTTACTCGGACATGCCAGAAAAAATAGCATTTTCTGAATAAGGAAAAAAAAATAAAAAGCCCCAGCATTCACACAGGCTGTTTCACAGGAAACTGCATCCAAGCTTATCTCACTTATAAGGCCCCAAAGAAAGGATGTTAAATGCACAGCAGCAGAAGAGAAAGAGGAGGAGGAAGAAAGGAGGGGAGAAAAAAAGAGAGGGAAGGAGATCATAGGAAAGAGAAGTGCAGTCCGCTCACTTCCAGTCCACTCCCCCCCCCCACCAACCACCACCCCACCCAACCAATCTTCCCGCCTGATGTAAACCATGTTCTGTGGCCCTCTGCCAGAAATCTGAGCGCACGAGAGAAAGAAGGCTTTTTCTCCCCTGCTCTTTCTTTCTTTCCCTCTCTCTCTCTCTCTCTCTCTCTCTCTCTCTCTCTCTCTCTCTTTCCTTTTATTTCCCAACACCAGTTGTTTCCTGACCGATAAGGCCTGTGCTCGAATGCCACCACCGCTGCTTCTGAAGTGGCACTGAGGTCTGGTGGCGTGAGAGCCAATTCATGCTACGTCCACCTGTCGGAGAAACGCCAGCGAGGTTAGACATTGCAACGTGCGAGAGCCCAGCACAGGTGTAGCCAGCAGGGATGAAAAGAATACGTGTCACAACAACGACTTTGTCATGGAAACCATTTCTCCCCCCCCCACCCCCTCCCCCATCCCCCCCGGCGGGAACAAGTTCCCCTCTTTGTAACAAAGCGCACGCTGTCTATCGCCAAGTCTCTGCGTCGACTCCTCCGAGGGAGGAAGAAACATTAGTGTTTTGCCAGAGCTCGGGTCTTGAACGACTGGCGGGCAAGTTGCGGGTGCTAAGAAAATAAAGCGGCTAACTACTGCCACTACGAGTGATTGATGGGCCTGTGTAACCGCCACATTTAGACGCTACTACAGCACAGCACATCGCTCGAAGTGTTTTGCTGTAATTGCATACTGGAGGCGTCATAGTAGTAGTAGTAGTGGTAGTGGTGGCTATAAGCAGCACCAGTTGAGGAAACTGTAGCTAAGTTGGGAATACGCCTCACATGTGTCTCTATTCTTAGTCTCCAGCCGGAAAAAAAAATAAGTAAGGAGCATATTCCTTTCACTACGCGTTCACACACACACACACACACACACACACAAACACACACACACACACCCATACACACACTGGCTTAGGCACACACACACACACACATGGGCGCACACACACACACACACACACACAACCACATACTCACTCAAGCACACACAGACTTGAACATACATACACACACACACACACACACACAGTGTTCCCTCTGTGAGTTGGTGCCGGGAGAAGTAGGGGCCCCTTAAATTCAACCAGCAGTTCAGAGCTGGGAGCTTGGGAAAAGGCTGGAGGTGTGTCATTTGGAAGAGGCTGAAATACTGGACGTTGGCTGCCTTATATTTTAAACACTTGAGTTGTCAGCAAAACTGCTTCTCATCCAGTGTGTGTCTCTCTCTCTCTCTCTCTCTCTCTCTCTCTCTCTCCCTGCAGCTTGTGTTTGAAGTGGTGACCACCGGACAACGCGGCCTAGTGGCCATCAAGGACATCACACTCCAGGGACACCAATGCAGTAAGTCACAACCACCCTACCAACTTCACACATCCTCCCTCTCCCCGCTCCCTCTCTCACACATACATACACACCCACATACACACACACACACACACACACTCACACACACACACACACACACACACACACACACACTTACACACAGAGCGAGGTCACTGTCAACTGCCTGTCGCATCAAAAGTCCCTCTGTCCTTCTCCCCCACACCTTGTAACAGTGATACCGTAGTATCTCTCCACTCCAGCAGCGAGCCACCTCGCTTCGTCCAAGCGCCGCCAATACATCATATCTCTTTCCCGCAGTCTATTTAACGTCACTCTCCTTGACAAGCTGCACATAAAACCAGGATATACTTTTTTACTGGGTGGCCATACACAGCCTGTTTTTATTTATTTATGTATTTATTTTTCCCAAAGCAGGTAAAAGGGTAAAAGCAAGGACAACAGCGCTGCAACTTTTTTTTTTTTTTTTTTTTTTTGGGGGGGGGGGGGGGGGTGTTGTTGTTTGTTCATTCTTAGCGTTCCAGAAACAACAACCCTACTGACAAGCCAGCCAGATTTATCGTGCTCCCACTCTGTAAGCTATGCTAATTGCCTGCTCTGGAATTCAAAAAGCTGCTTAGCGAAATAGTCGGGGACCAAGAACTACATCTCGGCTACAAAAAAAAAAAAAAAAAATGGGTTAATTGCATGCCTGTAGTGACGGGGTATGTGAGCAGGAGGTAGTTAGTTACTTGAGACTGCTAAAGCCTTTAC
Source organism: Sardinella tawilis (assembly GCA_030264315.1). Lineage (NCBI taxonomy): Eukaryota > Metazoa > Chordata > Actinopteri > Clupeiformes > Clupeidae > Sardinella > Sardinella tawilis. Next base: position 570,776 of record JASCQY010000057.1, on the reverse strand, counting down.
AAATGACTTACAGTAAATGATGACAGTATTGTACATGGGAATGAAGACGGATGCTTACTTTGTCATTTGAGCACCTTGAGGTGCATCTACTGTTCTCTTGCCAACGCTGCAATTATGCTTCAGTAGATGTAGAATAAATGAGAGGGGAGAGATTGTTCTCTCATTATGCTTTTAGTCCCCCCCCCTCTCTCTCTCTCTCTTCTCTCTCTCTCTCTCTCTCTCTCTCTCTCTCTCTCTCTCACTGTCACTCTATCACTATATTTACCTCTCTCTCTCTCTTTGCCATCAGCTTTTTTTTATTTTATGGAAGTGCTCATGTTTGTTCACACAACTTATCTCGTCTCTTGCCTGTTTCCCATGTTTCACTTTAGTCACCACATACTTCCCCATCTCTCCCGCTTTACCACCCCTTCTTTTCCCACCTCCATCAATCTTCCTTCTTTGCATATGTAAGTGTGTGTGAGAGAGAGAGTGAGTGCGAGTGTGTGTGTGTGTGTGAGAGAGAGTGTGTGTGAGTGTGTAATCAGTAAACGGTCTCCATAGAGTCTGCCCTAATTTGTGGAGTTGAGATGTCTGTGTGTGTGATGGATGCATGGGGTCCTCATGTGATAATAGGAAAGCAAACTTACTTTGCCTCCCCCAACCCCCCCCGACACACACATCCCTGCTAAGGAAGCCTAGATCACAAATCACACATCACACCACCCACCGTCCTTTGACTCTTCTTCCTCTGTCTCTGTCTCTGTCTCTCTCTCTCTCTCTCTCTCTTTCTTTTCTCTCCCTACTCCCCCCGCAAAGAAGATTCATGTGCAGTCCTTCCCAGCTGTCAGCATCAGAGAGGCCCCTGTTCAAACATGGACTAAGCCCACTGCAATGAAGGCCTCCACAGGGAGAATGGCTCTATTCACAGGCTTAATGCTGGAATGGTCCCCCTAATTATAGAATCACTTACCTATAGGCTTAATGCAGCTACAGTCGTCAGGCACAAGGCCCCGGTGGAATGTAAAGACTGTAACTTTGCATGCAAATGTTCATACATTCAGTATGCAGTACCATATTATGTATCTTATGTAGAATTTAACACTACATACACACTGCAATTTATGGTACAGTCTTATTGTGTCCTGGTACAACAGTACAAAACCAATTTTGTGCTCTTTTTCCTCCTCATAAGTATTCATTTCTGTTGGCCTCTGCTAAAGCAGACCTGTGTGTCAGTGTGTGTTAAGGTGCTCCTTTCCACTGAAGCGATCATGTAGCGTAGCACTGATCTTCTTCCTGCTAACGTTTGATTTGGAGTGCCGCCACAGTCCGGCTCATTGCGAAAGGTGAACTAATGTAGTTAGCTTCAAAGGAGCATGACTAAAGTTGAAGGCATAAGGGCTCGGGGAGCCGTTAATTGCCTACCGCGGAGTTCCGTGCCACGGCGTGTTCTAGTCTCACATATCAAGGAATCAAGGTCGCGACGGCCCCCACTTCTACATGAGGCGAGGGAACTAATTAGAAACTACTTTCCATAATTTCATTAGTGTGGACTTTCATCCCGGTGCGGTGATCCCACCTTCCATTATAAATTCAAACTGACCCAGATATCCCAACGCATGGAGAAAGAGGAAAAAAAGCTTTGTTGTTAGTTCAGCTGCCAAAATAACAAGGGGGGGGGGGCAAGCAAACCTCCACCTATGACGGATATGAAGAACGGAGTTGTTTGTTTGATGTTGACCACCATATTGAGTTACCTTAGTCTGAGGAGTGGGAGGTTGGGGGAGTGTTGGGGGTGGGCGGGCTGTGTTGTTCGACAGCTGAAGGCCCCCCCTGCCCACCCCCACCCCCTTCCCTCACAACCCCGTTGACTCGCATCCTACTTCCTCCGTGCATCGACTGCTGTGTCAGACAAACTTTCCCCGGTCCCCTTGACCTGCAGCCGGAGTTGACGGGTCGCACTTCCTGACTGAGATGTTTTCACAGGGGCTTGTTTGTTCGCCTCCGCCCTGCGCCGTAATATCCTAATTGAAAAGTCGGAGGGGACGTGGAGCCTTAAGAGAGAAGGGGAGGAAAGGGTGGGGGGGGGGTGGTGGGGGTTTAGGAGAGAGTGTCCATTTTGTGATTGAATTTCCACAGATTTCACAGCCACGTGGCTCAAGAGATCGGAGTGGCGTCTGCTTTCAAGGCATACGCGCACATATAGACCCACTTTGTTCGGTCACAAAACCAGGAAGTAATTGGCAGTTTAGGACGCGGCGGCGCTTGCCAGCTGGACTCATGAGAGAGAGAGAGAGACAAGCAGCATCAAAAGCCTGACAGATATTCCCACCACCACAACAGTCATATAGAAAATAACAGGCTGTTGCGAATACAATAGGACCTAGAAATAGACATGACAAAAGCCATCATCAACCCCCCCCCCCCACCCCTCACCCCCTCACTGTCTTCTTTTGAATGACGCTCGTGTGATATGTGCTTGTCTTCTTCTCCTTGTTCTTGTTCTCAGTGAGCACGCCACACTTCATGCACATCAAAGGCGTGGAGGTGAACGCCAAGCAAAGTGCCACCTTCTCCTGCACCATTAACGGCCAGCCAAAAGACCACGCCAGCTACAAACTCTGGTTACAGGTGAGCGCTTCGTGTGGTTTCAGTGACACTGTTGTTACCCAGAGAGGGGTGAATAGCACTTCACTCATTAAGACATGAATGGATTCCGGTGTTTCTCGATGTGTTTATCTGGCCTAGCCTTCACACATTCTATTGCTCTCTAACACACACACATGCACAAACTCAAACACATACATGTGCATTGTGCACACACACACACACACACACACACACACACACACACACAAACATAGATACATACACAGATACGAACACCACACAAACACCTACACACGCTACCACAACTCTCTCTCTCTCACACACACACACACACACACACACACACACACACATTATCGCAGGCTCACACCTTGTCCCATTTATCAGAGGGAGCAGCCGGTGTGTGGCTGAGGAGGTTGTGCTTTAGTGTCGGTGTCCTCATTAACGGCCGAGATGAAACACAAACAATGAAGGGAAATTTCCCCTGTGACAGTAATGAAGAAATATTCCTGAGAAGGAAATGTCCCCCATCTGCCCGCTGTGTGTGTGTGTGTGTGTGTGTGTGTGTGTGTGTGTGTGTGTGTGTGTGTGTGTGTGTGTGTGTGTGTGTGTG
>JASCQY010000057.1:485394-500065 GCA_030264315.1 Sardinella tawilis | reverse complement strand
CCCCCTCCAGCCACCTCCCCAGTGACTGTCAGGAACCTACATAACATACTGTCAGACTTCACCTTTGCCCTCACAAGTCACAAGTAGTTGTCACTTAAGCCACCATATCTGGTTTTGTTCATTTATTTCGACTTTTCAGACATTAATATTTTACTTTTTCTTTCCTTCCATTTCATTCTTCCCCCCCTCCCCACCACTGCTTATATCCTTCCACCACCCTACTTGGCAGAAGAACCTATCACTCCTACACTTATTACCTGTAAGTAACCACTTTGTCAAACGCCTTAGTGCCGTGCTTTCTCCGCCACGTCTTTTTGATATTTCCATGCATGAAACTAGTGACTTCAAACCCTCCTTTCAAACTGAAGCTGGAGTAAGCTTGTTTTTTTTTTTCTATCACCTTCAAGTAAACACAGAACTAATCCTTTCATTTAACACAAAGGCCTAAAAACAAACTCTTTGGTCAACAGCAGAAAAGTCTCAAAATGAGCATAGTTAAAACAAAGGCCCACAATCAGACATGTGAGATTGAACTCATATATTTGATCCGAGGCTTCAGTGTGAAAGGAGACCCTGATAAGCCACTAGCCTACTCTCCTAACTTGATTACAAAAAGAAAAACTCCCTCAAGTCAGTGAGCTAGAGGTCAAATCGAGAGGAGTTTTCCCCTTGCTGTTTGGTAAACTGACCTGTCTGTTGTGCCCTATGAAGAGGGGGAAACGGTATGTCCTGCAACCCAAAAGGCATCTCCAACTCCATAAGAATGATGACTAACCCCTCCCCAGTTATTCCCTCCCCGTCCCTCAAGCCCATCTCAAAACAGTTTACCTGAAAGAAATGCTGATCTGAGTAGAGGTGTCTGCGTTCACCTCATGTGCAGTAATTAACAAATTAACAAGAAATTCCCTCCCCATAACTCTCCCATCATGCTTTGTTCCATTTGCTTTTTAAAAATCAACAGTGTTCATTTTTCTGTTCATATTTTATTTCATAATAATTATAATTTTTGGTAACATTTTTGATTTAGCTCTCATATGTCACACTTTTTTCCCCTGCATGGGTCATTTGGCAGCATGTGAATACAGTAGTTCATCTTCATACCTCCATGCTTATAGCAGTCTTCCATCAGCCTCCTCATGACAGACTTGACAGCATTGTCCACTGTGCCGTGCTGCAGTGGCTAACATTGTAGCACACAAGAAAAGAGCTGGGTACCTAGGATTTACCTGTTTGTTTGTTTGTTTGTTTGTTTGTTTTTGCCTATAAGGTATAATTGGTTTGGTAAGGTACTGTATATGAATGTTTAAGTGCTGAATAATGGTTGACGTAAGGCAAGGTTTGCTGGTGCTTTGTTGATGTTATTTGAGTTATCTAACAATAATTGACAGAATGAGAGAGATGTTAGAAATATATTTTTGTTTCCTCGCTTTTAGTAAAACCAGATCATGGCATCATGGTGTATATTTTAAGAAACCACAACTTTTGATATTTAAATGCCCGCTGCTTGCCAAGATGTTTTTCATGTTGTTTGTTCTTGTTTTGAATTACGCAGCGGGGCAAAAAAATTAGTCCCGCAACTGTTTGTTGTTTATGCGTTTAGTTGATAAAGAAAGCTGTCCAAAAGTGATTATCTTTGGAAGTAAAAATGACATTCATGGTGGAATTTATGTTGGCTTCAGCGAGTGCCAGAACGCTGACACTCTTCCACAGTCACAGCAGTGTGGTGCCCCACGGCTAGGATTTGAATAAGACTCTGCTGAATATCTACAGGGCTTCTAGATAAATCCGTGATACACAGGCAATTTTCTGCATTATAGTTCTTGCTAAATTGGGATACTGAGCTGTGGCTTTGAAGTAGCACTTTTCTCGGTGGCTGCATCATTAGTGTTGATTTCCTGAATGCTACGCGGCCACTTACCATCCTAAGCCAAACTGCACTGTAAATGCTTACGATCTGTTTTGTCAGAGTTGTTCACAAATCACACATTTACGTCTGCCTCCATCTGAATTAAGTAGTTACCATAATATCACATGCTTCAAAGAATTTGTAGTGACAGAGGCGTTTTGGCGACAAATAAGACATTTAGTCAAAGCTGTTTGAATGTATTACTCTAATGTGAGGACTTTTATGTGATCACTGCAATCTCCAAGCTCCAATTGGTAACGTCGGTCGGTACTAATTAAATTTCCTCCTGTGAGATTTAATCAGAAACAGGTGCAAAAGTCATTGGCAACAACCAATTCTGCTCTTACTAACACTGGCTGGTCGTCGCATTGAATTAGCCCAAGGCCTGTGGACAGCTATGGATTTGGCACCCCAAGTGTTAGCCGCACCGGCCTGCTGATAGTCCATGCATCACCGGACTTAGATAGAGCCATTACAGGTGCAAGCAGCCTAATGAAATATTGAACACCCTCCTTTGATCCAATTGGGGAACGGACAACGCTGCTAAGGGTGAGGCGGAGAGAGTGAAACGGAAGGCCCATTTAACATCTCTGTCCACTGCACTGGCTGTGACCTCTGCCAGTGTGACTCCTGGATAAATGGTTTTATCCAACATCTGAAAGGCTCTCCAATGAGCTGCAGATTGTGTAGCGACAGGTTCTGCGATTAGGGATTTGGCTGCTACTCGCGGTATCAATTACTATGCTTAAGTGTAATGCGGGGCATCCTGGAGACCTAATAAGCTTGAAAGTCACTTAAAGAACCCCGGATGCAAGAAGAGCCAGTGTTAATATCATGGCAAGGTTCACAGAAGGGAACATCTTCAACTGTCCTCTAGAGAAATTATGGCATATTCTGAAGGCGTGCCAAGTTTCCTCTTCCAGTGTCAGCTGTTATAAGGGCAGCTGGCATTGTTTGAAATCAGAGTCTTTATCTAAATCATGTGGGTTCTCAGAAAAAAATAAACAAGAAATTGGAAACAAAATCTGCCAAACTGCTACTACCTTTGACACGAAAAAATTCCTCTGTCTAAATTACCTGCTTTTGAAAGTTAAATGTAAATTATGCTATCTTTTTTTCTGCATGCCAACAACCCTTATCCTGTTAGTGTGACAAAAGAAAACATACACCATCAGGCTAACACTACAGAGGAGATGTCAGGAAAGAGGAGGAAGGATTATGTCCCTCCAGAATGAGAGATGAGTGTAGGCAGGGGCTCCCCCTATCTCCCTTTCCCACCATCTCTCTCTCTCTCCTCTCTCTCTCTCTCTCTCTGGCTTTCCTCCTTTCCTCTCTCTCTCCCATAATGCCTCTGCAGAACCCCAACTTCATCATTTGTGGCGGCTTCCCAGGGGCCGTGCGCGAGACAAGCCCATTTAACTCGGAGGCCTTCAGCTGAGCGCGCTCCTCGGCTGCGGGAGAACCTTTAATTAAATCCTACACGGAAGGCTCACGCAGAAACAAGAGTCAAATTAATTGCTACGACGCGACATGCATTTGTCTTGCTGACAGCCACCAACGTCCACAAGAGGTGGCTGTAAATCGAGGAAGAGGAGGAGGAGGAAAATAAGAGGAAGAGGTAGATAGCAAGGCCACTGATTCCTTCCTGTGGCTCTGGTGGAGACACAGACACTGTGGAGTGTCTCTTGGTTTAACCCAGGTCTGCTCTCATTTGGTTGATAGGTCATTACGAATCAACCTCCCTTTTTTTTTGTCTTCCTCTCAGTATTGACCCTTTGTTTAGGAGATAAGCTAACTCAGCCATGGCCGACAAACAAGCTGTCGTCCCTCACTCTGCGTGCCGTTTCACTCTGGCCTTGTTGCCGAGCAGCATCAAGCTCCGTAATCTCCTTTGCCGTTAATTAACGGAAGCTGAGGGGGTTGCGCATACAGACGGCTGGGTACCGTGGTCGTGGTGGCGCGAGGGTGGGGGGGGTAGGGGGGGGGGGTGTAGTTGGGGTTTATAGATGGTTAACAGCCTCATGCTGCCAAGGAGAGGAAATGAAATTAGTCCGCTCCAGGAAAAGCCGTCTTATCAGTTGATCATTACACAGCGGTATGTGGCACTTACCCTGGGGAAGGCCATGAAGGTGTCGGGAAACCTGTGTCACCTTATCAGAGAGCCAAATGAACTAATGGACCGCTGTCGGTGTCAGTTCGAGAGCTCGCCAAGAACCTCAGCCTTCTGTTTCAGCGCCGGCTGTAATTGACGACACATCCAAGGTCCCTCTTTTCCATGTTCTTGTCAGCAATGAGACGGAAAAGGCAGCACACACAGCAGGAAGTGGAAGAACACACCAGAATGTTGCCCATTACAGTGAGGCATTCTGAGTGCCTTTTCGTGCCTACAGAGATGTGCATTGAGAACTTAAGGCAGGTGCCATTTTCTGTGCTCATAGAACTGTAAGCTGTACTCTCCAGGTGGCCAGGCCAGGTGAAGTCATTAACAGTCCAAAAGGCTTCAGCTATGAAAAGAGAAAGTGAAAAATGACACTATTCGCATACGAAATCCACTTAATTGCTTCAGTCGTCCTTAACGAACAAAAGAAATGAATAGTTTTCTGTCAGCAGTACTCTGTGAAGTAAGACCGGATAAACAGAAAGCAGCAGAAAATTCAACTGAAATCCAGTCAGTGCAGCGTGGCTTGACAGTCACATCCTTCCTAGGAGTGATGGCTGTCTTTTGTCCTTAGGGCAGGTGCAGGTCAGGTGTTGGCTGCTTGTTGGTGTCACCCACGTAGGATGGCAGACCTCTGTGTTCCAAAGGTGGTGGAGAAAAGATTGCGGGAAGTTAATGAAAGGTGTCAGAGCCACAAATGGATTCCTTTCAGCCGCTGAGGAAGGTGACGCCGCTAACACGGTTGACCTCCCGGTGTAAACTGCAGCCTTCAGCCTCACAACCTGTCTTAATTTCGGTCTGTGTGAAGTCAGAGGAGATGAATTATTTTGGAGAAGACAGGAAAAACTTTTTGTTGTGGAATTGCTAGAGCCTTTGCTTGCTGTAACTAATTTAGAGGGTCATAGCAAGGTAGAAAAAATCTTGAAATTGCTTCCTTTGGCTCCCTGTGACTACAAGCCTTTGAATGGGCTCCTTTAGAGGAGTGTGTCACAGTTTGACCCATCCAAGGCACAGCCACTAACTCTGAGTTTCTAAAGATCCCTCCATTGTGCCTTCAGTCAGATGAACTTGTTTTCTGACCTCAGTAGAGCAAAAACATGAAGCGACTGTTTGTATGTGCTGTTTCTGGCAGTCATTGTTGCCCATCAACTTTTTCAACCATTTCAATGGACTAGACTGAATATATGGATTTCTATTTTATTATGTCTTTTTATACAGTATGTCTGTGCTTTGCGTTACCCTTTATGCATGACACATGCTATGTAAATAAATACTTGCAAATGACAGCCCATGTTGAAATATAATCCTACCTTGTTTTTAACATATTGTAGAAAGGTGCATTTAAAACCTTAATGCATTGTTCTTGCTAAGGTCACAGAAATCTATACATTTTAGGATCACTTCAGCCAGACGCAGAGTGTGTTTGCAATCACTCTGTCTTTAAATATTGATGCCCACTGCGCTGGTTTGCCTAGTGAGATCAATAGATCTCTGAACAAGGGAATCGGCCTCTCAAAGAGAATATAGTATCACCTTTCGCTCTGCAGCATTTTGATTTGTTTGTGTTTGTCCATGTAGGACCAAACAGCTACTCAAACAGGGGGAGGGGGTACATTTCCCTAGGATGCCAATAGTCCATTGTCACCTATCAATACAGTCACTGTATATGGACAGTTATTGCTTACATTATAGATTTAATACTCTGTGAGCTTTCTCTATGAGTGTGTAAATCATTTGACAGAAGAAAAAAATAGAGATACGTTGCTTATGGTAGCGATTTTCTTGTATTTTTTTTATCCGGATCGTGTTTTTGTTGATGTTTTGTTGTGATTAAGCATGTTAGTTCCTCTGGCTGTCTCTGTGATGTGAGATGAGGGTGATGGCAGCGTTTTGGGACCAGCTCTTCCTCAGCATCTGTGTTGAAAAAAGATTGCAGCATCACCTGCAACACTGTAATTAAGTTGTCAACACTTAACGTCTTAATATCCCCGCCGCCCCCTCCTCCTCCTCCAGAGCCATCTCACATACACGAGGAGGGCATTTAAATTAGGATGCAGTTCACGTCTTCTCAGCCATGAAAACAAGAAAATTAAAATTTCAAATGAAGAATGTTTTAGTCAATCTTCATTAGAGTTGTTAAGCGAAAAAAAAGTGGTGCTATAATTAAGTTTTGGTTAATATTGTTTTTTATTTATTTCCTGTGATTGTACAGTAATTCAGTGCAAGCGGAGCCATGTCTCTGTATTCTTAGATCGCCGTCTGGATGAAATGGTTTTATGGGAGGAGGGAATAGAAGGGCAGATTGTGAAAACAATAATGGGGATTTAACCATGATGTAGAAATAAGTGGGAAGGGGTCAGTTAGATGTAGATTACACCCTGGTGGGAAGAATCATTCTTGTCCGTTTGGATAGGTGTCCTGTTATTTCTATATACCTAATAATAAAGTAATTCTTTATAACAGAACACGCTTGCACTTTGTGTCATGCCCTCAAAGTCTTTCTGTATTTACACAGAACAAGCAAAGCTACCCAGAGATATGGGCTCCTGTAGTGACCTGCTGCAGCGAAAGTTCTTTCTGTAGTAGCGTATCCATCTCTCTGATGCCATGGCGACAGCTCAGCTAACTTTTTAAGCCTCAGTGTTCAGAGTCTGTCATTTACAGTACACACTCAAGTATCCCGATCAGCAGTACATACTAATACATATACTGTAGATTTCCCTTTTCCTGAAGATAATTTATATCAGTCTTCATTTCACTAAGCTGCTTAATTGTTCAGACCAATGACTGTATATATAGTCATTGGTTCAGAGACCACTGAAAATACCTGATTATATCACCTGTACACGTACAATGGTCATATCACGGAGTACACGTACAATGGTCATATCCTGTCTATTTACATAGATGAGGTGGATTTGACATGGTATGTGTTGCATAATATGTACATTTTCCATAATATGTTGTTTTTCATACTATAAAAACACAGTAATTACAATCATTTTAACACATGATGTAAATTCAATTCTACATTCAATTACTAAACTTATCAAAGCCCATAAATCCCTCGAGATTTTTGAAATAAAACATATATATAGCTGACAATGTACTGTAATTAAGTTGCTGTATGCTGTATATCCCAGCTACTTTACTTAGGGCAAAATATAAATAGAGATAAATAGAGAAATAGAGATAAATTTAAACAAAATAGTAATATACATGTATTTAGTGAATGTAGGGAAAATATGTCAGTTTGTCTCTTCTTTTTCTTTCGTGGCTATTTCTAAGGATGGATGACTCTTGCTTGCAGTAGCATCACGCAGCCCATTCCCGCTGTCCAGCCCATTCGAAGGGCCTGAGGTGCTTGCCTGTATGTCAGGCCCAAACAGCTGGATTTATACCTCTAAATGATGGATAAAATAGGCTTTCTGTGGCCGAGCCTACGCTCCGCTGAGACGTTCGCTTGAGGGGGCCTCCTCATCTCCTGGGGATCCAGGCCATCAAAACACACAACAGTGAGAGCACAGCCCTGCAAAGTATTTTTTTTTTTATTTATGTGTTTGTGAGAACTCAGAGTAAAACTCTTTAAAAAGCTGTATTTTCTCTGTCTCTTTCTCTCTCTCTCTCTCTCTCTCGCTATCTCTCTATCTCTCTTTCACACACACACACACTCATGGGTGCTCTCCCACTCTGCTCACGTCAACATGGACATCTTCCATCTGCGGGGGCTCCAGGTTAAGCCATTCCAAATGGATGTGTTTACACAGGAAGCGTAAAAGAAGGGACGGTGAAAAAAGATTCAAATGGAAAGAGGAATGGACGATGCTGCTGTTGGAGGACAAAAAAAGAAGTGAAAAAGAAGACGGGGGGAAAAAAAGAAGCAGGAATAGGGATTGAAAGGTTGGAGATGGTGTCTGCTGGGACCGTGGAGGGACATGGTGGGGTGGAGTGGGAGGAGGTAGGAGGAGGAGAAGGTGGGGGCGGTGGGGGGGTGGGGTCTCAGCCGATTCACATTAGCTATGCATGGGCAGAGGATGTGCTTTCCACGCGCCGGGCGACGCCACAGCGGGACGTGAGTGAGCTCTTGTGTTCTTGAAGTTGTCCTTCCTCTCTCTGCTTGGCTAGCGCTAGAGACGGCCAGGCAGGGGGACTCGTCACATAAACAAGCGCGCCGGCTCTCGCTGTTCTGCGGCACCTGCCTCAGAGGTGCACAAGAGCCTCCGCTGACTTATTTATTTATCTTGTTTGTTTACTTATGCATGTGTTTATTTATTTATTTGTTGTGTGGCTTGTTCTCTGTAGGCAGCCCTTTTGTGCGCGTGTGATTGAGAAGTCACATCGTTCCTGCAAACGCCACAATGCAGACCCCCACACGCATGGGTGTGCCAAAGTTAATCTAGCTTTTTAAGCAGTTTAGCTATTCCCCAAAGGAGGGGCAGTCAAAAGGAAGCTCCCGCATTGTGTTGGAAGGCACACAGGTCCCTCTGGTTAGCGGCAGAAATATTAGCATTGTGTGGCTGGAGTGAGTTGTGCCTCAGCACAACAGCGCCTTCACAGTCCTCTCTTTCCAGCGCAGCGGGACCCCAGCGGGACACCGGCAACTGTCGCCGGGGCCGCTTTCACGCTGGCAAATGCCACAGCCGCCACTGCAGCTGAGAGAGAGGATCTCTCGTATGAAATGATGCGTCTCCTTCTCAGCTGGTGTCACTCTCTCTAGCGCACACGCTCAAAAAATCCCCTTCGGGCTGACGGTGGCACGCCGGCTTCCTGTGTCACGATTGATGACGGCAGGTCGTTTCTGGAAACTTTGCCAATCTGTTGTTTGTCGTCTGTTTTTTTTTTCTCTCTCTCTCTCTCCCTTCCGGCGAATAGCTCATAGAGATGATGGTCTATCACTTGTGTTTTCCATCAAACATTTCCAGAACAGCGTTGCCGAGGTGATGATCTAGATGCACAGACCACACTGCTTTGTTGTTTTGTTTTTGTCTATTGTTTTTGTTGTTGTTGTTTTGTTTTCTAAGTTCATTTTATAGTGTGATTACAGCACCTGTCTGTCGAGGTGATGTCACCTCAAGAGGATTGATAGACATCTATAGCGCAACCTGGCAGCCACTTAAGGGTTTTAACCTTTGACCCCTTGCGTCAGACGGCACTTCCTGTGAAGCCGCTGATCCATCGATCGGATGACCAGCCTTGGTCCCCCGGCCCGGTGACATTTTTGGGCTGATTAGAGAGACTCTGAAGAGGCCCAGTTCACATTTATTTTCCATTTTCTCTCAGCTCACTCACCCCTGTTGCTCGCGGAGACAGATCGACTCCTGACATTTGCAAGGAAATAGGCTGCTTGGGCTTCGTCAAATCCGGCTCTTCGTGGGGGAAAAGAGTTTTCAATCGCCACCCCTACCAGCAACCCCCCCCCCCCTTTCCTCACTCATCCCCACTTCTCCCAGGTGAATTTTGTCAGGGGAGACACAGCTTGAGCCTTGCAAATAAAAGGAGAAATTGAACCTCCACCCATCTGCCAAGTCCCACTGGTGCATGCTGTGGCTGAGTGGGGATACAGTAAAAAAAGAGAGAGAGAGAGAGAGAGAGAGAAGCAAAATCGTGCAACCCAGTGGCTCCACACCTGGAAATGGTACTGAAAAAGCACTTGAGTGTTGTTCGCTCTTTCATTGCAATTCAGAGATGGCTTCTGAATAGCATTTGATCCTAATTTGTTCCAATGTGGAACCAGTTCACAAAAGTTCTGCATGTGAACCTGCAGCGTCAAAGACTTAGGACTTAGGACTTAGGATTCTCCTTATTTTCAGTGAAGCTAAAACAAAAACAAAAACAGTACTTAAGCCATGTGTTTCTGTTTTTGTCTGTTTTGGATGCTAGACACAACACCGAACTCAGCCTGAGGAATGTCTGTGGAAAACAAATGCCCTTGTGAATGTTGAGTACAATGTGGTTAAATTTGAGGTTTGTGCAGACTTTCTAGTGGAAGAAAGAAAACATGATTGAAACAAGTCTTCTATTTTACCCATTAGTCCATTCCATAATATGCCGAACACCTCCTGTGTGTGATGCACATGTACAGTAATATATTGAAGTCTACTCCTCTTTCTCTGTATTTAAATGCAAACACATCATTTTAGTGGCTTGATATTTATGCAGAGAAATGATCACTAGCACTAACTCCTGTAACCCAGGTCTGAGCTTTCCCCAAATACTTCCCTGTTTTGTTTCCTATCATTGTTTATCCCAGACCTCTCCCTGCTCTCACTGAGACATGGCTTGTTCACACTAACCCTCAGCCACACCAGATAACAGATCACACACAGGACAACAACAGTGTGCGTTAAACGTCACTTTCACGGCAAACAAATTTTGAGGCAACATTTAAGTCATTAGTGTCCTGTCGGGCGCTGGATGTGTGGAGAGAGACGTTAGAGGAGAAGGGCAGCGGGAGACTCGCTGGCGTACGGAGGCAAATTGAATAAATGAGATTGATTCGCAAGTGCAGGCGGCAGGGGAGCTTCATTAGCTAACGTCCCTCCATTAGCGTGGATGGCGCTCCGCCGCGCACTAGCGGGGTGACATGCCGGTTTTTCTGCCATTTACTGGCACCGAAAGATGCGAGAGAGATACAATTATAGCCCGCTGAAAGTCTCATTGCCTGAAGGCAGGTAGAGCTCCACACAAGCCTCGCCATCTAGGCTGAGGCTATCATTTGCGAGGCTAAAATGTCACATTTCCCTCTCCAAATGAAAGAATCAGCTGTGACGATGAAAATGAGCCATTGTTCTTCCCCCGCATGCTGTGACGGCTGGAACACTTTTTATTGTTTCGCTTTTTTCTTTGTATTTACAACAAAGCATTTTAGCCCAGATTTGAATTTTCTTTTAGTGTTGTTTTTTTTTTTTCATCTCCAACTGGAATTTGTCTCCAATTTAGAGCACTATATAGTTCCCTCTGCTTGAATGCTTCAAATGAGCTAAACCCTGCAAGAGGCTCTGTCATCATGGCATCCACTGTAATTTCCAGAGGCTTTCTGCAGACACTTTAATTTGTTTTTAAGTGCAGTAGAGGAACGGCTTCTCGGTGACAAATCTCTGCAGAGATACAAGCATCTGAGACAAATGCAGATTTAGATGATGACAAAGGCCTGTGGATTTTAAGCTGCTATTTGCTTAAACGGCATGTCTAGATGTGAACTCTAGTACTTATAAAGGGATAGTGGTTCTTTGAAGTGCGATTTTACTTGAAATCCCAATGTAGCAAATCAGGCTTGATATAAGGAAAATGAAATGGTGGCAAGACAGCAAAGCACTTGACTATGCATAGCATTGCTTTACTTGCACAGATAAACAGATATTTGCTTACAAATGTGGGATATGTATCACTTTTTTTCTTTTCATCATCATTATGGAGGCCAAATCTAAGGCAGCAGACTAAAAACTTAAACAATTCTCTCAATGCTATTTGGTATTTAATTGTATTGGGGGGGAATTAAAAGACAACTGCTGTTATTGTTTTGGCTTCTAGTCTGTAGTCAGTAGCTGTAGTTTAAGTGGCCAGCAGTTTAGCTGAAGTGGTAAATGATGGCTCTCCAGTAATGTATAGAGTGTGCTCAAATAACATATTCAGTAGGCCTACCACTTTTTCGGAGGAAAACTTCCCAAGAGAGAGGCTGCGGTAGATGGCAGAAATGGCTAAAGTTACTCAGTAATGGTTTTGCCACGACCCCTCAGGCTGATGGGAGAGCCTTTTCTCTTTTTTCCATTTGTAAAAAGCCGGAATCAGCCTGACCTTCAGTGGGCAAAGCAATGATGGAGAAGACTGAAAGAGTGGAGGGTGTGTGTGTGTGTGTATGTGTGTGAGAGAGAGAGAGAGAGAGAAAGAGAGAGGGATTGAGAGAGAAAAAGGAAGGACTCTACTTTCATTTATTTATGTTTAATGTCCCTGCTGCAGGGGATTGGGCTGTCCAGACGCTGTCTCCATGTTTTAGACCACTTAAGAGTTTTTTTATTTTATTTTGTGTGTGTGTGTGGGGGGGTGAAGGTGGAAAGTCTTGAAGCAAGAAGATTACCGGGATCATGGAAGGTCCATTAGAGATCGGTCCTGTCCCCTCCTTTAAGGACCCTGGGGGCAGTTGAATCAGCAGGGGCAGTTACACGCCTCCCTGAAGTGCACTGCATTGCCCTTTGCATACAAATGGCCACCAGCCACTGGAACAGAACATTGGAGCGTGTTCCGGAAATCAGTGTTCTGGAAGACTCCCATGTGCACACCTGCTCATTTTCAATCAAGCTGGGTCCATATTGCTGTTATAACATGTAAATCCAGAATTTAATGGGGGTTTTGGCAGGCGTCAACATTCTGGGTGAAAAAAAAAGCTGTTGAAGAGGCAAGATGTCCAGGTTGTGTACCTTAATTTAGTTTTTGCAGAGTCGGTTTTAGGTGGCGGCCAGTTTGGACAGGTTGCACTGCTCACACCTGGCGGTCCAAATTTCCTCCGGCACCTCAGTCAGATCTACTTATCGACCTGGCATCCAAGAAGCAGTGCCTGCCCCCCTAAACCAGCATGTCCGTGGTGGATTACCAATCCTAGCCCCAAGGTGATGCCATTCTTGTGGCAGCAAGATGATGCAAACACAGAAAAGCCAGTGCAGACGTAACCAGTGTCAGGTGTATACAGTGGAGAGGAAAAAAAAGTCCACATTGCAGAAACCACCATTGGCAGTGCATCATCTCTCCCAAAAGCTGCTTTCCTGACTCCTCTAATTAGAAGTGTGTGTGTGTGTGTGTGTGAGAGAGAGAGAGAGAGAGAGAGAGAGAGAGAGAGAGAGAGAGTTGTGTTGTGGGGTTTTGGAGAGCAGCGCTCTTTGAGCAACCCCAAGTGCTGTGCCACATCCAGGGGAAAGTCTCCCGGTGCCCCTGCAACTGCAATGTTGCTGCAGGCAAAATCCTCTTCCCTGGGATCCTTCCTTTTTTTTTTCTTTCTGTTGTTGTTCATCAGCATGTTCCCTTTCTGTGTGTGAAAGATAAAGTGTGCAACTCTCTCTCTCTCTCTCTCTCTCACTCTCTGTATCTGTCTCTCTCTCTCTCTATCTCTATCTGTCTCACATTGACATGTGGTCTCTGGGGTCCACATTAGTTGTGCTCCCTGAGTCACCAAGCAGGTATTTAAGGGCGTCCTTGTCTCCTGGAATCTCCCTCACTCAAGCTTCAGGCCTGGTCCTGGGAATACTGACTGCACAACTTGCTGTTGTGCCAGGAAGTTGCAGGCTCAGGATCAGATTGGGCCGAGTCAGGCCCGGATGAGCCACACGTGAACCAGATCAAGGCCAGATCTGAGCTTGATCAGCCTCAGAGTCCACTGCTTCCTGTCCAGCTTGGTATCTATCACTCTGAGGTCATGCAGGGATAGACACGGAGTGGTTGCTAAATATAGATTCTTGCACGGTAAAAGATGATTGAGCGATGTCGTAAATGTCTTCCTGTTTTTTTCCTTAACACGCTGCATACATACCAATGCTATTGCATAATGATGTGTCATTATGTGGTTGGAATGTTTGGGTTTCTTGGCCATGACTTGGCCAATGAATCATGATGTGGTGCTAATATACTAACTAGCATGGAAAGATATGGTTTTGAAAATATGGTTTCCTTTTTAAAGGTCATTTTTTTTATATTTTGTGTATGAGTTGGAATCGGATGAGGTTCCTTGTTGCCTAACAGACATTTCTCTGTCTGTCTGTCTATTTTGTCTGGGTGAAGGAAACTGGCCAAGAAGCGCAAAGAGACTCTGAGCAGCACTCGGCAGGAGATGACAGTGATGGTGAACTCCATGGACAAGAGCTACACGGAACAGGGCACCAACTGTGACGAAGCCATCTCCTTCATGGACACCCACAACCTCAACGGCAGAAGTAAGTGTTAGATCTCTTTGACGGAGAACGAGTGTAAAGGCCAGTACCACCACCGGTTCTCCGGTTCCACTCCACTCATCTCAGATTTGGATGGTTTAGGCCTCGACTAACCCCCACTTTACTGACTCGCTCAGCCTAGTAGGTCACCACATGATTCATCATATAAAAGCATGTTGCCAAATGTACTTACCGCTGCACAATACACTGATTTGTCTGAGCTAAAAGTGCCTCCCCCCGACAAGTGTTTTGCACATATTCTAATAATCTCCAAGAGCATTAAAACCAAAAACAATGGACATGCCATCTTAATCCTGTACATTGTTTCGGTGTAATCTCACCTTAAAAGGAATTATGACATCTTGCAAACTGCCCTCATCAGCACTTGGTGTCTAATCCTGTTATGACGGAGGCTTTGCCGTTAATTTTTTTGTTTGTTTGTTTGTTTGGAAGCAAATGTGTTTCTTCCTGCTCCCTGCAGGCTTCTTATTTATTTGGTCTGGCCTGACACATGGCCACTGTCTGCGGGCTACACATGCAGTACATCCCCGGTGTGCAGTGATCAGCAATCTTGTCCTCCAATGGGGTTTCCTCCCTCGGGGCCTGCATAGAGCTTCCTGGTCCACTGGTCTTCCACCAAAGGGACAGGTGGTCCTGGCAGGAGCTGAAAAATTTAATCCCCCCCCCCCCCCT